>JAOQMS010043121.1:0-37726 GCA_027563885.1 Erythroxylum longipes
TAAATGTTAAATTCGATAAATTCAAACTTCAAATTAAGCATTTTATCGAAATTAAGCATTCAAATTCTCAAATTCACGCAACAATTACAAATAAACATTTCAAACATCATAAAAAGCATTTTATCGAACACCTCATAGGCAATATGTATAATCTCAATCTAACTACAAATCAAGTGCATTTTTTCATTATTCACCAACAATAACACATATAAACAACAAAATAAACCAATAATTACACAAAAAATTGCAAACAACGGCGCGATTTAAAGGCGCAGAATTACCGATGGAATATATATTCCGTCGGTAATTTAGGTTTACCGCGTCATCTTTAACCAAACGACGACGCAAATTACCGACATTTATCGACAGAATATAATTACCATCGGTATTTGATTTTCCAAATTACTGCACCGCCTGCCGTTACCGCTCTTTTTGCGACAAAAAAACTCATTCTGTCGGTAAAATTGATGAAACGCACGCCACGTGTTCGTGTTAAAATCGATGAATCACCGACGAAATCCAGATTCCATCGGTGATTCAGGTTTTACCGCCTCGTCTTCAACTAAACGACGACGTTTGGTTTAGCAAATAGCCGACAATTACCGACGGAATTTATATTCTATCGGTATTTAAGTTTCCCAATCAGTTCATCGCTTGTGTATGATTCACCGATGGAGCACCAGTTCTATCAGTAATGTTAATTAAACAGATACCGAAGGAACCCATTACGTCGATATATAAAAGGGGGAGGCCGGGTGCGTGATTTAAAGGCACTAAATTACCGATGGAATATATATTCCGTCTGTAATTTAGGTTTACCTCATCGTCTTTAACCAAACGACGACGCAAATTATTGACATTTACTAACGGAATATAATTACCGTCGGTATTTGATTTTCCAAATTACTGCACCGCCTGCCGTTACCACTCTTTTTGCAATGGAAAAACTCATTCTGTCGGTAAAATTGATGAAACGCACGCCACATGTTCGTGTTAAAATAGATGAATCACCGACAGAATCCAGATTCCATCGGTGATTCAGGTTTTACCGCCTCGTCTTCAACCAAACGACGACGTTTGGTTTAGCAAATGGCCGATAGTTACCGACGAAATTTATATTCTGTCAGTATTTAAGTTTCCCAATCAGTTCATCGCCTGTGTATGATTCACCGATGGAGCACCAATTTCGTCAGTAATGTTAATTAAACGGATACCGATGGAACCCATTACGTTAGTATATAAAAGGGGCTGAAGCACTTTTACCGACAGTATATTAACCGTCAGTAATTGTGCGAAGCTAATTAATTGCGGGAGTAATTCCTGCAATTATTACCGACGGTGGTGTCAAATCCGTCAGAAATTTACTGACGAAAATAATTATGTCGGTATACATCCGAAGCAATTAAATTGCAGGAACCATTCTTGCAATTTATTCTGACGCCGTAGGTTGTGTCGTCGCTATATGTCATCGAAGATTTTACGCGAAATTCTTTCCCTCCAGTATTGCAGACAGATATGTAGTTCCGTTGCTATATATAAACAGTATATTTTATTTATCGACGGACAGTAATTTTCTGTCGGTAAATAGTGTCTGTTTTCATCTGTCGGAAAATTTCCGTCGCTATTCCATGATTTTCTTATAGTGAAATAAGTGCAAAATGGACCAATTATTATGTAACAAATGGACCAATCTTAGAGTGACATGTGGACTAATTATTTGGAGACATATAGACTAACAAATTAGTGACAAGTGGCAGCATTTTAATTGGATTAGTGGCAGCTTAAGAAGTAGGCAAATGGCATTACATGCCTTAAGACATATCACTAGATTAAAAGGTGACACCTAGCATGTTGAGGAGGCAAATTCTAGCAGCAAGTTTCTATTGTCTTTCCTTTTGCTTCTCCACCAAATTTTCTCTTCTTTTCTCTCTAAATTGTAGTCTTAATCCTAGCCAACTTTTTGCACAAAAATCATACTTTAACTTACACAAAACAGCCAAAAAACCAGTTCAAAGTGGTCTCCATATTGCTATCCAAAAATCACTTTGTTTTCATCTTGAGGTTGTGTTGATTAGATGGTACTTTGGAGTGGAATTTGAAGTTAAATAGGTAAGGGAATTCTAAACTTGATAGTATGTATTAATACAGGTTGTATGATAATTGAATTGGCATGAAGTATACGTTATGATGTTGATAATTGGGTGCTGGAAAAATAATTCTAGTTTGGCAAATGTTGTTTCGGTTTTAATGTATGTAAGATGGTAAGTTATGTGTTGTCTAATGATTGATTTTTGAATTGGGTTTTGAGTGTAACATGAGGGATTTTGTTAAGAGAATTATCCTAAATGAAAATGGGACATTGCTGGCTAATTTGCATGTGTCTTTGGCATTACTTTTGCATAATAAAAATAAAGTGAGTTTATTGTAGTGGTTCCACTGAACAGACATCAGTATTTTACCCGTATCTTGATCTGTAGATATCCAAATGGGATGATTTTAATTATAGATTAAATTAAATACATATTTCTACAATTTTCATGAAGGAATAGAATTTTATTTGTCTCTAAGGGTTTTGAAATTTGGCTTGAAGTTGAGCACTAGTTGTTGTCCCTGTTTGAGAATAGTTTGTAGTATTTTAGGTATAACTCTGAGAATAATGAACCAAATTGCATTAAATTTATTTCATTAGAAACTTAAGACATAGAGAAATATTTCTTTAGAAGAACATATTGCCTAGAAACCTCAGTTTCTGTGTTAGAATGGCCATACAAAACTGACCTGAAAACTTATCCTGAGAAAAACTGGAAAATGGGTACAACTGTGCATTACACCCATTTTTTTTAGCCTAAACATGAATTTTTCCTTACCCAAATGCTACTGAATCTCCTCCAAAACTCTTTCAGGTATCACTACAACTAGCAAACGTAGATGATGTTAGATTTATCGAGTAGAATTTAATATAGTTATTGACTATTAATTGAGGCAATAACTTAAAGAATGTGCGATTATTTAATAATGTGTCTAATGTGAAAATGTATGGTATGTCTAAGATGAATGTGTTCTTAAGAATACAAATGTGTTCCAAGGGATTTATGTGTTGTGAATTGGATATGGATGTTTGCAAATTGGGAATTTCTATGATGTTATGTAATATGTAATGACTTAATGTTTCATTGATATATTGATGTAAATGCTTATATTTGTAAGGCATATTAAGTTTGATCAAAAGAGATTGAATATGTTCAATTTGAGAAAAATGTAATAAAGACATACGTTATATACTGTACTTGCTTGTGATTCTGAAATCTGAAATATATTGTTTTAAAAATGTTAAATCCTAGTCGTGGGTAAATAGGCATGCCTAAAAGGGTCTACAGCTACTCCTGTGGCACTAAAGTGTCTCCTGATATTGACACTCAGTGTCTTCTGTTATTGAGACATAAGTCTCTCCTGTTTTGTGATACCAATCATAGGTATCTTCTGTTCTGGTCCTGTTGCCCACTTTTGTAAAAAGGATTAGTAGGCTATTCTGTTTGTGTTTTGATATATATTCAATTCTTTGTTCAGTTCAGATGCAAGCTAAGTTTTGATACTTTATGTTTTGTTCAGATGTAATGGTATTTTGTTCTGAAATACTTACATGCTTTGTTTTGATGCAAAAATTTTCTGTATTGATGAATCATATTTTGTTTTAAGACATAATGTTTGGATTACTCTGTAATATGAACAATTAAAGATTGTTGTGATATCATTTGAATTTACATATATGAATGTTAGACAACTGTTGGAAACAGTAGCCATTATGCATTATATTTAGTTATTCCCTACTAAGCTTTATACTTAGATTGATGGTTTTGCCTCCATGTAGGTTCTGATAAGAAGATTTAAGGACTGGGACAAAGACAACCGCATTAGCCAATGAAAGACTTGATATGCTTAGAAGTTGTTTTGTTTGAGTTTTTAAGTTGTTTTTAAGTTGTAATAAATGTAATGAAACATATTGTATTTTGATGTAAATGGTTTGTAATAACCTTAATAAAGGTTGGCTCTTGAATTTATGGCATGTATTATGATAAGCACAGTATGTATGATATGCTCTGTTTATAAAATCACATATAATGATATGTAATATATGCTTGTTTTAGTTATAGAAGTTCTTTGAAATGTTTGGTATGTTTTAGTTTTGTTTTATGTGGCATTTTCATATCCTGTCTAGCGGTATATGGGTACAATATAGGGATTCATTTGATGCATACTTGGATAATTTGAATTATGTGCTTGAACGTTGAATTGAAAATAATCTTGTTCCCAATTCTGGAAAATTCCATTTTATGGTTGAACAAGGAATAGTTTTCGGACATGTAATCTTATCTAAAGGAATTGAAGTCGATAAAGCTAAGGTAGAAATTTTACAAAACTTACCCTACACCAAAAACAAGAGGCTCATTCTTTTCTTAGCCACACAAGTTTTTATCATAGGTTTATGAAGGACTTCAGTAAGATCTCAACAAAACTCTGTCATTTGTTAAGAAAGGATGTATACTTAAAGTTTAATGAGAGATGTGAGGAAGCATTTGACAAGTTGAAAGAACTTTTGACTTCAGCACCAGTCATTCAACCACCTAACTGCAGTCAACCATTTGAGATTATGTATGATGCAAGCCATTTTATTGTGGGTGTTGTCCTTAGTCAAAAATGTGGAAAGATGACTCATGTTATTTACTACACTTCCCGAACTCTCAGTCCGGCACAATGTAACTATTCCATCACTGAGAAGGAGCTTTTACCTATTATGCTTGCTTTAAATAAATTTAGACCTTTGCTTAGTTTTAAAGTGATTATATATTATGATCATGCAGCATTAAAGTACCTTTTTCAAGGAAAGAAGCAAAGCTAAGGATTATTATATGGATTCTCATGCTCTTAGATTTTGATTTGGAGATTAAAAATAAGAAAGGTGTAGAAAATTCAATCACAAATCACTTGAGTCAAGTTGTGAAGTAAGAGGATTCAGTACCATTACAAGATTTGTTTCCAGATGAGCAATTACTAGCATTTCAAGGTAAGTTTCCATGTTATGCTAATATTGTGAGCTATCTAATGAACCATGAGATACCTAATGATTTGAGTAAGGCTAAACAAAACAGGATAAAGAGCGAGTCAAAATATTATATTTAATATGATCCTCAATTGTGGAAGCGTTGTTCTGACTAAATGATTGTGAGATGTGCGCCTAAATATGAATATGAATCAATTTTAAAATTTTCTCATTCGTATGCTTATGGTGGTCATTTTAGGCCTAATAGAACTGCTAGGAAAATTCTTTAATGTGGTTTTTATTAGCCAAATATTTTTCAAGACTCCTACATGTTCTGTAAAGCATATAAGAAATGCTAGAAACATGGTAATTTATCCTATAGAGATCAAATGCCTTTATCTCCAATACTTACATATGAAATTTTTTATATATAGGGCATCAATTTTATGTGACCATTTCCTTCTTCTTTTGGTTTTGTTCACATTTTTTGGCTATGGATTATGTTTCTAAATGGGTGGAAGCTAAAGCCACCAAGACTAACGATTCTAAGGTTGTTGTAGAATTTGCCAAGTTTAATATTTTTGCTAGATTTGGAATACTGCGAGCATTGATTAATGACAAGGGTATTCATTTTTGCAAACAAATGGTGAAAAATCTTTTAAAGAAGTACCATGTCACTCATAAGTGTCTCGTCCTATCATCCACAGATGAACGGGAAAGTAGAGGTGTCAAATAGAGAAATCAAGTCCAACCTTGAGAAAATGGTGAGGCCAAATTGTAAACATTGGAGTAAACGAGTTGATGATGCTCTTTGAGCATATAGCACCACATACATAACACTAATTTGGCATGTCTCCCTACCGACTGATTTATAAAAAGTTACGTCATCTTCTAGTGTAAATTGAGCACAAAGCCTTTTGGGCCATTAAGTAATGCAATATGAAGATAGACATGAAAAGTGAATAATAAAAACTGCAACTATAGGAATTAGAAGAGCTTAGGCTTGAATCTTATGAGAATGCAGAAATTTACAAGGAAAAGACAAAACAATTTCATAATAAGATGATTGTTAGGAAAAAATTTGTGGTTAGACAAAAAGTTCTTCTCTACCATTCACAACTTAAGCTTTTCCTAGGTAAATTGAGTTCCAGTTGGATTAGACCTTTTGTTGTTACTAATGTGTTTTCAAATGGTGCAGTTAAAATTGAAAGCTTACTGACAACCAAAAAATTCAAAGTCAATGGACATCAACTGAAACCCTTCTATGAAGGATTCCAAGTGGAGGATGTGGAATTGATAAGGTTAGAAAACCCTCATTATGAAGACTAAGCAGAGTGGAGTCGAGCCGACAGTAAACAAAGGCGCTACTTGAGAGGCCACCTAAGGGAAGTTGATTTTTGTCTCTTTATGTTTTTCACAATTGCTATTTTCCTTAAATGCTCCATTTCTTGCATTTGATGTTACATTAGGGACAATGTAATTTTTAAGTGTGGCGATGGGGATCTTAGTTTGATATTGGGTTTTATGCATGTTTTGAGCTTAATTGTTGCTTATGTGAGTTCTTAGGCATCTTTCAAAATCAAACAAACAAAATTTAAAAAATTTATCATTTTCTATTACTTTTAAGATTATTTAGTCATAATTAAAGTATGAATTGACTAGAAAAATCCATAGCAACCTTAGCATGTACTTTTTCCCTTGTGACTGGTTAATGTGCACTATTCTTATAAGAGCTGTGACTAGTGGTAGATAAAAACTAGTGAGGTTTTGAGTCATATTAGATTGACATTCATATCAGTCTCACTGTCTTTTGTTATGTGTGACCTTCATAACATATACATCCTTACTTTTCTTTTATTTTCTATTAGAGACCACATTTTTATCACATTCATTTTTATGAAAATGATTAGGCATTCTTTGTTGATTACGAGCTACATTAGCTAAATAACTTACTCAATTATATGAATTTGAGCTTTATTAGCTTTTTCTTTTGTATAAACCATATTACATGCGGCTAACCAAATTCCCTAACCAAGTCCTAAAGCTAGTGGAGCATTTGTTAATTCTTAATGAATGTTATTGAACAAAAGCCTAAGTGTGGAGGTACGCATATATATGGGTTGGTTATATTTATTAAAATTCCAAGTTATGAATCCTATGCTGATGTAGCCTCTATCAATGTTATACCAAAAAAGTGGGCTTGAATAAAAGTATCAAGGAGGAAATCCAATTGTTATGAAAAGTTATTAATTATTAGTTTTTCCTCTTTAAGTTATATTGATTAGGTGTTTGAAGATATTACATATGAGGTGGATGTTGTTTTGGATGGAGAATTTTTTGTGTTATGTTCATATGGCTTATGGTGTGAGATCTAAATTGAGTTTGGAAACATAGTTGTTGCATTATTCATGGCTGACGGTACCCTGTTTTGAATGAATGTTAACTTGTTTTCTTGATATCTCATTGAGTGTTACTTTTGCTTCACTAGCTTGATGGCTTTTATGCTGCATCACCCAAAATACATCTCACCTTACCCTTACCCACATTACAACCCTAGAAAAGTCATTTGATTCATGATTATGTATGTGACTTTTAGTGGTGGAGAAATGAAATGATATGCAAAGTTATGGATTGTTATGATTATGAATGGTGCTTAAGTGTACCCATAGAAATATCTTATTTAAACACCTTTTGTCCAAGTCTACCTCTAGATTAATCAATTTCTAAGGGTGATCATTGTTGATTAATCATGAGTAGAAGCTTTGAATGCTAAGTTAGTTATATAAGTTTTGAAAGTTGTTCATCTTTAGTTATGCTTATCTATTCTTGGGAAATAAGAAAATGAGTAAAAGTTTTGATTTGTGATTTTGATTTTGATGATTTGCTTAAGGACGGTTAAAAGCTAAGTGTGGGGGAACTTGATATGTGTTTAAATGTTGATTCATTTCATATACTACACTTAGTGATTAATACCTTAGAAATGCTTAGGATACTCACTTTGGCCCATATTTGATTTTAGGTATATCTCCAAAGTAAAGGAGCTAAAGTGACCCGAAAACATTTTTATTGAAGTCATCTTCTCAATTTCCATATTATATTGATTCATGGAGCATGAAGAAGAAGAGGATTGAGAGAAGAAGTAAGATAGAATGTCAAGTGAAGAACAAAGAAAGAATAAGTCTCACACCCAAATATTGGATCGCATGGGCGTGAGAAATCTCTCACGTCTATGAAACGCCTCTCACAACTGTGAGATCCGACTGTGAGAGATCTCTCATAGTCGTGAGAAGGACCACGCCTATGAGAATTAACTCATAAGCATGAGAAAGCCAAGTGTCTCTTAGTTTAAACCTAATTTTTACTATATAAGGAAAAGGTTGTGATGGCTGAAAAATCTCATTCGGGACAGACCGAACCGAAAACATTTTTCTCTCGTTTCTCTTCGATTTTTTGTTATATGCTTTTATTTTGAATGTGAATTTTGCATGTTAGTTTGTTTTAGGGTACATTATATGATTTGTGTGAATTTTTCAATGGCTAGGACTTAACAGAATTGGTTTAACTTTAAACATAGTCATTTAGGTTGCGAAGATTTATTAGCTTATGAAATTAGCAACCTTGGCTACTTTGGCTCAATGCGCAAGTTAATAAGGATACAATGTTAGTTTATTCACCCTAGGAGTGTGTCATATTTATTTATAATTTTAGGCCAATTGAATAAGTAGCATCATTAGTACCTTTTCATGAGAATTATTAGTTAAAGAAATGAGATGGGTAATAACAAAAAAAAAGTGCAAATCATAAGCAAAAAACTATTCCACTGGCTTTGGGGTTATGAATAGAGCTAGTAGTCTGTTAAGAATGAGATATAGTTGAGTAACTAGATCAACATGCATCACAAATGTGTACCTTTGCATCAAAAGGCTATAATGACATTCCAACCAAGTCGTTTAATAAAACCATGACCTACTTGAGTAACCGGATCAACATTCATCACAAATATTTTCCTTCGTATAAAAGGTTAGTTTATGTCTATAAAATTAACAAAAATAATGTTTTGTCAAATAAAACCTACCGATCTCTATGATCAGCTTGAATTTTCATGAAAACATACTAAGGGATAGTTATATTTTTTATTAACCAAATAATTATCAATGTGTGTGTATAAGTGACAAAAGTGAATAAACTTAACATTAAGGTCTGGAACAACTATTATCCTTAATTACAAAGACAAATCAATTCAAATCCTAATCAGAAATAGAAATGATGTTTCTTGTAATAATGGGAACATAATAACAATTATCAAGTTCTAATACAAGGCTAGAAGGTGTTCATTCGCAAACCAAACGATTAATTTTATGTCAAAAGCTGCAAGTATAAGGGCTATTACTTGTAGTTAAAACAGATATCATCCTCCAGAGATTGATGTTGGACACCACTTAATTTAGGTTAAGCTTTGCTTAAGAAAATCAAAAACTAGAAATTAAATGAAAATTAATAAAACTAGCATTAAACACCCAATTAAGGCAAAGTGTAGTGATTTGATGGCCAAGGTTTAAAATTAGGAGTTACTCTATCCCTATTTTGCTTTCCTCTTGTGTTCTTGACCCAAGATTTTATAACGTTCAACTACCCTTTCTCAAGGTGTAAATAGCTTACCTTAATTGAATGGTTTAGAATTAGTTATGCTATCTCTAAACCTACCAATTTTTCCTGATCCTTCAATAAGATTTTAAGCACTCCTATAGGTGATTTTTAACAAATAGCTAAGATCTCTCTTGAACTATTTGGAAAAACCTGAATATTTATTAGATCCATTGGGAGCTAACTCTCGTTACATTACCCAACGCAAATAACTACACTCACCCTCTCGTTCTATTATATGGTATAAACACAATAAATATCAAAAAACATCTTTCATTTCATCAAAAATAACAAGAGTTCCATAAATAGTTTAAGAACAACTCCTACAAAGTGTTTAGCTACTCATATTCGTGAACAATCCAACAATGTCCATGTTTTTCACACTAGAAGTTATAAAGAGAAAAGAATAAAAGCTGGTTAAATTCAAGGACTCCTTCTCTCTACTCCAAAAAGCTAGAAAACTTTGAAGCTTGATGTTATCGCTACTTTTCCAAGATGGATTCTATGTTTCCCTCTTTAGCTAGCTTACAAAAGACTCAATTTTTCTATTTTTGGTGTGTTCTACTAATGGATGAAGGCTCCTAGGGTTTAAAGCCTTTTTATATGTCAAGGGGAGTATCAAACCACTTAAAAGCCCGTGTTTAACCTAATTTTGGCAAGTTCTAACTGTCACCCTCATGCACAAGCATGATCGTGATAGAGAGGTATTCGTCTGTAGTTGCACGATCGTGCACAAGCACAATTGTGATAGAGAGGTAGTTATCTATAGTTGCATGATTGTGCACAAGCACGATCGTGCACTGCTGTGTGACAGCTTTTTGCACTCTTCACTCTGTTGATCGTAACTTCCTCTCTGGACCTCCGATTGACTTGAAATTTAAGCTGTGAGCTCCTCACACATTTTCCTTCCTCTCCACCAGATTTCATTGTCATCTAAATTCTTTAATTCTACCCAGTGGTGCCGTTAAATCACTTGTACCACATCCACAACTGCAAATCTAATACCTGCACAATTCATTAACAAGGTGCATCAATCCATCTTTAAAAAAATAAGCTCCAAAACTACCCTCAAACAAGAAAAGATGCAAAAATGCTAAATATCAAATAAAATAGAACTAAAACACACAAAGAAGCACTTAAAACACATGAAAACACACTAGAAATATAACCTAAAAATACACTTATCGACTTCCCCATACTTAAACCTTTACTTGTCCTCAAGCAAAATCAAACACAATCAATCCATTCTATCAATTCATCATCACAAGGATTAAGAGCATGCAATCTTTCAAACTTCGGCCACTCAGATGTCCAATTACTACACACTTCATTACTAGTTTTTATCAATATACATAAACAAACTTAAGTTATGACACTATCAATCAAAGACAAGCATAGACTCAAAATGGATCTTCGTCATGGAATTCACTCATTTCACTTAAGCGTTTAAGGTTAGTGTTTCACTCAAGACTCCCTATAGGAAAGTACACTACCGTAGGCTTGCAAATACACAAATTCTTCTCCATAGTGATTACATGCACAAATAGATCAAAAGGACTTCACTAAGGGTTATAATGGGGCTAGGGTTTAAGGTATATAAAAAGGGGTTTGAGGGCTCATCGCAAGCACTCATAGAATACTAAGTATGCAAAGGGACACAAAATGATTTTTGAGACATGAAAATGGATATAAGAAAAAGGACACAAAATGATTTCTGAGACATGCAAATGGATATAACTAACTACTCCGCACTTATTGTTGCTACTATATGTTATTCTTTTCCTTTTTTTCCTTTTACCCCTTTTTTGAACAAAAATAAAGAAGTACAAACTAACATTAGCAGTTAGATGTAATGTGCTTTAAAAGTATAAGTACAAAAAAATCTGCTCAATGTTTCTCAGAAAAAGAATTGTAGTAAAAAATCTCAAACTAATGCAAACTTAGCACTCTATTAAACTTGTGATAGGGTAGGCCAAAAAGTTTTAAGGTTTAAAATAAGGTTTTTTCTAGAAACAAAAAGGTCAAAGGCTCAAAGGGATTTGCAAGGGATAATGACATAAGTTGGTCATTTAAGTCAAGAACTAAAAGATTGAGGGCTTTAATCACTTCTGTTTAGCATGCATCTAGCAGATTTAAATTGCCTCAAGGCAATTTCTTAGGGTACTACCTATGGGAGTATCATACAATCAAGGAAATGATATGACTATGGGATAGAGTCATATAGGCTCAACTCCTCACTTAGGCTCAAATGAAAATCCATCATGTGTCTACACATCACCTAATCACTCAAATATCAATTTCTAAGTAAGCCTATATAACCAACTACTTAAGCCAATACGTATGGTTCACCTTCTATCCAAGTGGCCTAATTCAATCTTCAAGCATATGACTCAATCCTATTCCAACTACTATGATAGAATCTCAAGGCAACAACTTCTATCTCAAAGATTCAAATATAGGGAAAATGATAAAACTAGAACTAGCAACCTAATATGTAACCTACAAGAAATGCCAAAATGCAATGCAAACACAAACATCAAATAATTAGCTACTTACCTATTTACATACCAAACTACCTCCCCACACTTGAATGACACATTGTCCTCAATATGTGAGAGATAACTACAAACAAAGAACATAATTACTAAGGCCAAAAATCACAACATAAAATAAGTACCAACGCAACCGTCCCAAAAGAACTAGAAACAAACAAACAAATACAAGAAAAAAAAAACAAAAACAACAAAAGAGGGAGTTTAGAAAGCTTATAGAGGGGCGAAGGCGGTGGGGTTGGAGATGGCACGTGGAGTCCTTACATCTCCCAAGACTTGTGGATTTTCTTTTTTAAGTACCGATGTTAGCAGGCTATCAGTTGCATTTACTCATTCATTTGGTTGAGCTACTGTTGTGTCTTTCTGTTGCTATCAGCCAGGAGTGTGTATACTCTCTCCTAACTTGTTGGCCCCTCTAATTCCTCACTTGATTCATATAAGTCCAGTGAAGAAAGTCTGGAACTTAAAGCTCCACTGGAAAACTTGTGCTTGATTGCAGTGCATGTCTAAGGATCTTGGAGCTCCATATTGTGGTGCAGTAATATCTCTGCATGTCTTAAGTACGATGCATCAAAATACTTACAAGAAACAGGGGTTAGTCCAATAAGATCAATTTTAAAATGCTGAGCTAAAGCAGTAGCTAAATACCCCATTACTATGGATGTTCCATTTCTTACCACAGATTGGATCAAAGATTGAGAAAAATAAGAGAACATGTTAGGCTTAATCTTTTCATCTATGCAAAATAATTAAAAAAAACTCCCTAGTGGAGCATTTGTTGCTTTAAGTTTTGGAAAATATAGCATAATACATGAATTTGTGCAAAAGAAAGCACTTAGGATTAAGAATGTGAGCATTTGATGCATTGTGAGCATTAAAATTAGGCAGGTAAGTTAAATACTTCCAATAAATGGTAGATGAGAAATCTTGATGATGATCTTCTACCTGTGGCTTAGCAAAACTAAAGAGTTGGCGTAACAACTTGTCATCCAAGCTATGAGCTTGGCCTTATAGTCTAAAACAGAATTTATTAAGTTTACTATATTTAAACCTCAAAGAAGTGAAAAACTCAAGTGTTAGTTCATGAAAAATAGGGTAATCCATAAGCATATATTGTTCCCAATTACCTTTCCTACACAATTTCATCAATTTATCCTTCAACCCTATTTCTTCTAGTAGATCAAAATCCAAATATTGTAATAGATCAAAATCCAAATATCGTGGTGTATGAATGATCCTAGTTCTTAGAAGGGCATATCTATCACCATCTTCCTTGGAATAAATGGGAAAAGGGGCATTAAAATCAGTTGCAATGTTTGCAGCATTTCGGCCTTCCACCTCAGCTTGGATGGGTTCGACAGATTTTTCACAAATATTCTTAGTTCTTGGAGGCATAATGGCGTGAAAACCTGTAAAAAATCACAAAAGAAACATGATAAGTTTCAAGAAGGAACATACTCAACCCCTAGAGAGAAAAACCTACAAAAATGGAGGGAAAGAGGGGAAAAGAAAAGCAAAAACAACACAAATTTGCACAAAACTAAAGGTTTTCATGAAAACCTAAGTAAACTTACAAGATTTGTTGAAAACTTGGAAGAGAATAAGCAAGCTTTCAAGGTTGTGGGTGCCGAAACTGGAGAGAGGGGAGCATAGGGAAGAGAATAATAAATAGGGGTTTGTTTTTAGGGTTGTTTTAAATGAGAGGTGGGCGAGAGTTACTACTCACCCTGCACGATCGTGTTGGTGCATGATCGTGTACCCCTGATGAGTGAAATGATTCTTCTGTCATGATTATGCAAGTGCACAATCGTGCACCCCTGATGAGTGAAGGCTTCTGTCACGATCGTGCTATTGTGCACCCCTAATCAGTGAAGGCTTCTGTCAAGATCGCAGGGGGTATCACTCAAACTTGTTCTAAATCACTCCCAACTTGGTTCTAAATCACTCCAAACTTGCAAATTCAAATTTTAACATAAAAAGCTACAACAGTCAAACTCAGGAAAAGACAAAATTAAAGCAAGAAACAACTTGAAAACCAAGCAGCAACAACTTAAACAACCTGAGAACTAACAATAACATGCTTCATTTAAGGTCATGAACTTGACCAAATTTTAATTTAAGGAAAAAGAGTAACGGAAAGGTAAAAAATCACTTCCCTTTCATGAGAGAGAACTCCTCCAATGTAAAGCTTGCTTCGATTTCCATTGACCTTAAAGGCTTCACCCTTAGTGTTCTCCAATTCTATTGCTCCATGATTAAATAATTGAAGTACCTTAAAAGGTCCACTCCACCTTGACTTGAGCTTTCCGAGAAATAAGCGAAGTCTTGAATTGTATAGAAGCACTAAATCCCCACTCTTAAACTCCTTCTCTTTGATGTGAGCATCTGCCACTTCTTAACTTTCTCCTTGTACAACTTGGCATTTTCATAAGCATCAATTCTCAACTCTTCCAATTCATCAATTTGCAGCAACCTCTTCTCGCCCGTAAGTTTCCAATCCATGTTTAATTTCTTTATTGGCCAATAAGCCTTATACTCCAACTCCAAGGGTAAATGGCAAGCCTTACCATACATAAGTCTATAGGGAGTAGTATATATAGGTGTCTTGAAAGTTGTCCTATATGCCCAAAGTTTGTCATCTAACTTCAAAACCCATTTTTTTCTTGAGGTGCTCACTACTTTCTCTAAAATCTTCTTTAACTCTCGATTTACCGCCTCCATTTGGCCATTAGTTTGCAGATGATATGTGGTAGCCACTCTATGGTGAACATTATACTTTCTCAAAAGAACTTTAAATGGTTTATTACAAAAATGACTACCCCCGTCACTTATAATTGCCCTTGGCACCCCAAATCAAATGAATATCCTCTTGATGAAACATTAAACCACCTTACATCGTTTGTTGGAGTAGCCATAGCTTCAACCCACTTAGAAACATAATCCACCCAACTAAGATATACTTGTTACTTAGAGAGGATGGGAATGGTTACATGAAATCCAAACCCCACACATTAAATATCTCCACCTCCATGATGTTTGAAAGTGGCATCTCATCCCTCTTTGATATATTGCCCACTCGCTGGCACCTATCACACCTCAACACAAAATTTCGGGCATAATTAACCAAGGTTGGCCAGTAGAATCCACTCTCCAAGACCCAAGCAACTGTCTTATTTGCTCCATAGTGCCCTGTATAAATAGAACTATGATATTGCATCAACACTTCAAGCGTCTCATCATTAGGGATATACATGCGAATCACATTATCAGCACAAATCTTATACAATATGGGTTCATCCCAAATGTAATGAGAACACTGGAATAAGAAATGTTTCCTTTATTGATAAGAAAGATTAGAGGGAAGAACACCACATGAGAGATAATCTACAATATTTGCAAACTAAGGAAGAAAGGGGTTTTCTACCATCATTAAGGCTTCATCAAGAAAGCACTCCTCAATTACCTCTTCTTCTTCTTTATGTTCCCCTTCAAGTCTTGATAGGTGGTTTGCTACAACTTTTGATGTCAATCTCAAGGTTGAACTTTTGGAGTAGAAGTACCTATATAATAAGCCTAGCATTGGCATCCTTCTTTGCAAAGAGATAATGCAGCGCTGCATGATCTGTAAAGACAATAACATATGAGCGTAAAAGATAAGAGAAAAATTTCTCACATGCAAAAACTACTGCAAAAAACTCCTTTTCCATAGTGGTGTAGTTCAGTTTGTGCCTATCAAGGTCTTGCTCGCATAGTAGATAGCATGTAGTTTCTTCTCCTTCCACTGTCCAAGTACTCACCCCACTGCGTGTTCACTTGCATCACACATAATCTCAAAAGGGAGTGACCAATCCAGCATTGTCAAGATAAGTGTTGTTGTGAGTACCTTCTTCAACCTATTAAAAGAATCTAAGCAATCCTCAGTAAACACAAAAGGCACATCTTTTATGAAAAAATGGGTTAAGGGTCTAGCAATAAGGGAAACATCCTTGATGAACCGTCTGTAGAACCCTACATAACTAAGGAAAGCTTGAATGCCCTCAATGTTGGTGGGAGAGGGTAACTTTTCAATCACTTCAGTGTTTGCTCGATCCACTTCAATCCTTTTGCATGAGATCCTATGACCCAATACAATCCCCTTTTAGACCATGAAATGACACTTCTCCCAGTTTAGAACTAGATGAGACTCCTCACATCTTTAAAAAACTCTGTCTAAATTAAACAAACAATCATTAAAAAAATCTCCAAAGACAGAAAAGTCGTCCATAAATAGCTCCATGAAGTTCTTATTCATGTCTGCAAAAATGGACATCATACACCTTTGGAATGTGGCAAATGCATTGGATAACCCAAAAGGCATCCTCTGATAAGCGAAAGTCCTATAAGGACAAGTGAAAGTGGTCTTTTCTTAATCCTGTGGGTATATGAACACCTGATTGTACCCTGAGTATCCATTAAGAAAACAATAAAATGCATGGTCAGTCACCCTCTCAATCATTTGGTCCACAAAAGGTAAAGGAAAATGGTCTTTCTTGGTGGTCAAGTGAAGCTTCTTGTAATTAATACACACTCTCCAACCCTTGATGGTCCTAGTAGAAGTCTGTTCACTTTTTTCATTTTCCATCACTATCATGCCTCCTTTTTTAAGCACACACTGCACAGGACTCACCCACTCACTATTTGAAATGGGGTAAATAATCCCCACATCCAAGAGCTTCACTACTTCATTCTTCACAACCTCTTACATGTGTGGATTTAACCTTCTTTGCCTCTCCCTCACTATTTTGCATCCTTCCTCAAGGCTAATCCTATGCATCACCACATTGGTGCTAATCCCCCTAATATCAGCAATTTGCCACGCCACAACTTTTATCCACTTCCTAAGCGTCTCTACCACTTTCTTTTCTTTCTCAAAATCCAATGAGTTAGACATGATGACAGGTAGGGTATGGTCCATACCTAAGAAAGTATATCTTAAGTGAGAAGGTAAGGGTTTTAGGTCTAAGGTGGGTGGCTTAACAAAGGAGGGTGGTGTAGAGGTATTCGATCTCTCCAACTTCTCTTGCTCACTTCCCTCACATAACTCTTCTTTATTCACACCTTCATCCATATTCACTTCAACAACTTTTGTAACCTTCTTTTCAACTTCCTTCACACAATCATCTATAATATCAATCTTCATACATAAAGTCCCATCCATCGGTTTCTTTAGAATTTTAGACAAATTAAATTCAACCTGTTTATCACCAATTCTCAAAACAAGTTTCCCTTTATGCACATCAACTAATGCCCTACCAGTATTCATAAAGGGTCTACCCAAAATCAAAGGACAATTAATATCCTCTTCAAAATCCAACATAACAAAATCCACCGGAATGATAAATTTATCTACTTTTACCAATACATCTTTGACAACACCAAATGGCTTCTTGATGGATTGATCTGCTAGTTGAATGAGCATAGATGTTGGCTTGGTGTTTCCTAATCCCAGTTTCCTGAAAATAGATAAAGGCATCAGATTAATAATGGCACCTAAGTCACATAAGCATTTAGCAAATTCAAAGTCACCAACAACACATGGAATCGTAAAACTCCCTGGATCTTATAGTTTTGATGGCAAGGTGTTTGAAATGATTGAACTATAATTTTTTTCAGGGTCACCGTTTGATTGTCCTCTCAAGTGCATTTGTGTGTGAGTATGTCCTTAAGAAACTTCACAT
Source organism: Erythroxylum longipes (assembly GCA_027563885.1). Classification (NCBI taxonomy): domain Eukaryota; kingdom Viridiplantae; phylum Streptophyta; class Magnoliopsida; order Malpighiales; family Erythroxylaceae; genus Erythroxylum; species Erythroxylum longipes. The sequence continues at coordinate 17,952 of JAOQMS010043121.1, forward strand.
ACTTGGGCATTCACTCCAATGCTTCTACCAATGACAAGTTAATCTGAAGCTTTTGAAGCTTCTCCAAGAACTTGGAGAACTGAGTGTCTACCTGATGTTGTTTCACCCTTTATGGATATGGAAGCTTAGGCTTGTAGGGTGGTGGTAGAACGTATGGCTTCTCTTCTTCTTACTCTTCCTCCTTCTTCCTTTCTATCTCCTTGCCCTTTTCCTTTACTTGACTCTCTTGTTGCACACTTGGTTCTTCCAGTTGCTTACCATTCCTAAGTGTGATTGCCTTAATTTGTTCCTTTGGATTTGTCTCAGTGCTACTTGGTAGGCTACCTGCATTTCTAAAAGATAAGGCAGTAACAAGTTGACCTACTTGAACATCTAAATTGTGGATGGATGAAGCATGGTTCTTCAAAATTGCATCCTGGCTTGCAAACATTTGTTTCTGTTACTCTTCTTGGGTTGCAAATTTAGAGTTCATCGCATCCATCATCCTATCCATCTTGCTCTCTAACGATCCAAATCAATCCTGCTGAAATCTGGGAGCTCCTGGAGGTCTTGCTGGGCCACCTGCATTGTTGTCACTCTAAGAAAAATTTGGATGATTTTTCCATCCTAGATCATAAGTGTTGGAGTAAGGGTTGTTACCTCTTTGTTTTGGTTGGCCCAAGTAATTTACCTGTTCTATGCCACTAGCTCCTAAGAAGAAACACTCTACTGTGCAATGGTTTTCCTGCCCATATAACTCGCATTAGGCTTGCATGGCTTTGACTTTGGATGAAGATGCTCCTTGCATATTGTTCAACTTTTGAGTGAGAGCGATAACCTGGGCTTGCAAAGCTGTAACATAATCAATTGGAATCATGCCTTTTTATTCCCTAATGCCTTGCCTACTCCTTTCATTTGATCATATGCAACTGTTGTTGGCCAACTCCTCCAAAAGATCATGAGTTGCCTCAATGATTTTGCTCATCAAAGACCCTCTAATAGCTGCATCAATGGTTCCTCTTGTAGTTTGATTAACAACATTGTAGAATGTCTGGAGTAAGAACTCCCTTGGAAGGTTATGGTGTGGGTAGCTTCGTTGCAGTTCTTTGAACCTTTCCCAAGCTTCATATAAGGACACCCCATCATTTTGCTGAAAGTTTGTAATCTCCTTAATGATCTGAGTAGTCTTTGTCAAAGGGAAGTACTTGGTGAGGAAGGCTTGGGCTACTTGCTCCCATGTGGTAATCTGAGATGCACTAAGTGAGTTATACCATACCTTGGATCGATCTCATAAAGTGAATGGAAGTAGTCTGAGCCGCACAGCATCATTAGAAATCCCATTAAATATAAAAGTATCACATATCTCCAAGAAGTATGCTAGGTGGGCATTGGGATCTTCAGTTGATAACCCATAGAATTGAACACTATTCTAGAATATGTTGAGGAGTGCAGACTTGATTTTAAAATTGTTTGCTTGAATTTCAGGCCTTGTGACTCCTTGTGGAATAAATCCGGGCCTTATAAAATCCATCAATGTTCTCTCAGCCCCTTCTAGTTCTCCTTCTTCCACCATATTCCTTTGTAATGCCTCTTAGTGCTTAGCTCTTCTTAACTCTCTTCCATGTCTTATGATATCGAATAGCTTTTCTTCACTAAACTCGGTAGATCTTCTTGTGCTCTTTGTGTTCATACACCCGCAAATACATTGACAAGTATCAAAAACTCCTAAATCAAAGTCACCTAAACTAAACAAGATGCTCAATAAATCAATCCCCAGCAACAATGCCAAAAACTTGTTCGTTCGCAAACCAAACGATTAATTTTACGTTAAAAACCACAAGTATACGGGTCATTACTTGTAGTTAAAAACAGATATCATCCCATAGAGATTGATGTTAGACACCACTCAATTTAGCTTAAGTTTTGTTTAAGAAAACGATTTCAAAAAATTAAAAATTGGAAATTAAATAAAAATTAATTAAACTAGCAATGAACACCCAATTAAGGCAAAATGCAGTAATTTGATGGCCAAGGTTTAAATAAGAGTTACTCTATCCCTATTTTGCTTTCCTATTGTGTTCTTGATCCAATTATGCTTGACCTAAGATTTTCTAATGCTCAACTACCCTCTCTCAAGGCGTAATTAGTTGACCTTAATTAAATGGATTAGAATTAGTTATGCTATCGACTTACTAACTTTTCCTGATCCTTCAACAAGATTTTAAGCACTCTTATAGCTGATTTTTAACAAATAAGTATAATCTCTCTTCAAATATTTGGAAAAACTTGAATATTTATTAGATCCATTGGGAGCTAACTCTCGTTACACTACCCAACTCAAATAACCACACTCACCTTCTCGGTCTATTGTATGGTATAAGCACAATAAATATCACAAGACATCTTTTATTAAATCAAAAATAACAAAAGTTCCACAAATAGTTTAAGAACAACTCCTACAAAGTGTTTAGCTACTCATATTCATGAACAATCCAACAAAGTCCATGTTTTTCACACTAAAATTTATAAACAGAAAAGAAAAAAAACTAGGTAAAGTCAAGGACTCCTTCTCTCTACTCCAAAAAGATGGAAAAACTCTAAAGCTTGATGTTGTCACCACTTTTTCAAGATGGATTATATGTTTCTCTTTGGCTAGCCCCCAAAAGACTCACTTTTCTATTTTTGGTGTGTTCTGCTAATGGATCGAATCTCCTAGGGTTTAGAGCCTTTTTATATGTCTAAGGGAGGGTCAAACCACTTAAAAGCCCGTGTTTAACTTGATTTTCGCAAGTTCTTCCTGTCATCATTGTGCATAAGCACCATCCTAATAGAGAGGTACTCGTCTGTAGTTACACGATCGTGCACAAGCATGATTGTGACAAAGAGGTAGTCATCTGTAGTTGCACGATCATGCACTGCTATCTGATAGTTTTCTACACTCTTCACTCTATTAGCCATAACTTCCTCTCCAGATCTCTGATTGACTTGAAATTTAAGTTGTAAGCTCCTCACACATTGTGATTCCTCTCCAATAGATTTCATTGTCATCTGAATTCTCTAAGTCTACCCAGTGGTGCCATTAAATCACTTGTACCACATCCACAATTGCAAATCTGATACCTACACAATTCATCAACAAAGTGCATCAATCCATCCTAAAAAAATTAAGCTCCAAAACTACCCTCTAATACTAGATAATGTAAAGAAACAACTAAACACTTCAAGGATAAAAAGATGCAAAAGATGCTAAAGATCAAATAAATTATAACTAAAACACACAAAGAAGCACTTAAAACACATGAAAACACACTATAAACATAACTTAAAAACACACTTATCAGAAGGAAAAGTTAAACTACAAGTTCCTACAGCTAATGTAACAACTCCTGCTCCATTGCTAACTCGCATATCCACTTCGTCTTTCTTCAATGATCTACTCCTTGTTAACATCTACATGTTATTACATATGTGAGAACCATAACCGATATCTAACACCCAAGAATGTGGAACAAATGTAGAAAGATTGATCTCAATCATAAAAATACCTGAAGAAATAGCTTCCTTAAGCTTCTTATCTTTCAGGATAGCAAGATAAGATGGGCAGTTCCTCTTCCAATATCCGTTGACTCCGAAATGAAAACATGTGCCCTTATCATTGCTCTTCTTATTGAAACCTCCTTTGGCCTTTACTACATTAGTGGAAGCCTTCTGTTTCTTGTTATTATTCTTCTTAAAGCCCTTTTTCTTGCTTTTAGAAGAACAGACAACAAGTACAAAACTGGGTTCCTTCTTAAGGCACCCTTCTGTAGTCTTAAGCATGTTCAATAGTTTAGACAATGTCATATCCTTCTGGTTCATGTTAAAGTTCAAGACGAATTGTGAAAAGCTCGAACTTAGAGACTGCAGAACTAGATCAACGCTTAACTCGTAGTCCATGACAAACCTAATTGGGCCAATTTTTCAATATACCCAATCATCTTCATCACATAAAGGTTGACTGAAGATACTTTTGCCATCTTGCATTGAAATAGTGCCTTGGAGATTTGGTATCTCTCCACCCTACTTTTTGCACCAAATAACTCTTTAAGATGCAGTATCATAGTAGGTACATCCATGTCCTCATGTTGCCTCTAAAGTTCAGGAGACATGCAAGTTAACATCACACATGTAGCTTGTTCAACATCATCAGCATAATGCTAATATTTCTCCTGATGTTCATCAGTTACATCTAAACAAGGTTCTAATGGAGCAGGAGTATCAAGAACGTATAACTTGTTTTCTTGCGTAAAAATCATTCTTAAGTTTCATAACCAATCCGAAAAGTTGGTTCAGTCAGCTTATTAACATTCATGATGCTCCTCAATGTCAAGTTGGTACTCATTTTCAAATTCAATAACCAAAAAACATAAAAGGAGCATATATTAGTTTATATCCAAAACCAAATAAACTAAGGACTTTAAAATTATTTGATTACTCCCACTATTTTATTCAAAATAATAGCCCTCACTATTATATCAAAAAATTATCAAATAATTTTCTAGTAGGCTAGGATCCTATTTAAAATTAATTGATCTTGAACTAAAATTAAATTAGGTATAAAACTACTTTTTAATCACATCTTATATGACTTCTAGAACTGTTAGGTGACAACTTTTGCCAAAATATATCACATATATTATTCTTAACCCTACCTTTATATCAATATGATCATAAGATTACTCATTCAAATGATACAAATTTAGTTAAGTAGGACCTATTAATTTAAGATAAAATATATCCGAGTTAAAGTGACCTTGAATTTACTCAACAAGTCAAACAATAAATAGAATTCTGGTTTTATTCTCAAATAATAGAAGGAAACTATCACATTCCTAACGTGTACTTAATATTTTATTGAGGGATTTAAATTTTTAAAAAATTTCAGATCTCATCAAAATAATATAATCTCATTATATTAATAACTTCAAACATAATCTCATTATGAAAGCAATTATTTAAAACTTTTTCTTGATTCTAATTATTGATTTGATAACAAATTTAATTTAATAATTCAACTATTGAAAAATTGAATTAAATTCAAAAAACTTTTCCTAATAAAGTTCCTTTTTGAGAATAATTTTCAAAAATTAGTAAAAACACTTTTCAATTTTATTAGGATTATAAATTAATTTAATCTCTATTAAATTAATTAAAAGGACATTTTAGGTTTTCAAAAAATAGCTAATGAAAGAAAGCAACAGCTTTGGTAACATTGTGCGGGCGCGAGCAGTGCACGCGCCCCGCAATCAACAAGGGCATTGATTGGCGTGTGAAACTCATGCGCCAGTCAGGTCCTCAACAGATGATGGTTAGAGAATGGTGGGCACGTGTCTCACATGCGCCCATCGTTCTCCCACCTATTTTGTAGAAACTAGGAAGTTTCTGGAAAACCAACTCCCCTCTCCCATTTTTCAGTTTTTTCCGCAATCATCGGCCATGCTTCCATGTTTTTTCCAAAAAATGTCCAACCAAAACCCACGTTTTACAACTGATGTCCAAAGATTCTCAACCACTGTCTCTAACGTTTCTCCCATCGCCTTCACACTGCCAGGTTGCTCACTGTTGCTGCCTTCTACGTCTGCCATCATGGCTTCCTTGGATTGTCCAAGCGACACCATCCATGGCGTCACCTGTGGTGTCGCGTTCAATAGGAGATTAACACCCGTCATCTTGCCAGTGGCGACACCAATCAGTGGCGTCGCCACGCTTCCATCACTAGCAGCAAAACATCGCTGGTGAGATGTTCGATTAGTGGCATTCAAGCCACTGATTCATCACTCATAACCCAGGTTCATAACCTAGAACTAAACAATAAATGCAGACAGTGAAATGGATTTCAGAAACCTAATAGAAACCCAATATTGCAGAGGCAAAAACAAATGTTTTCAAGTAACAAATGCACACATAGAGAAAACAAATCTCTAATTGCAAATATACAGGTTGTAGTGGTGTAAGGTAAGAGCTTGATATTTTTAAAAATAAGCAGAATGTTGTATGTTGAACAATTAGTTTTAGACTCCATATATGGTCATTCCAAAAATAGAACATGCATAAACCCAGAATATACATATATACGTTCGTGGAAACAATTTCCAAAAATAAGCTAGAGGCAAAAAACACAGAAAATTTTCAAAGTTGTAGAAACAAATTCCAGAAACAAACATGCTTAAAAAGTCAAAAGAATGGCTTTGAATTAAGACATAAACAGAAGCATAACATATTAATATTTTATCAAAATCAACAAGAATCAAGCAACTAATCCAAGTGAAACAATTAAAGGAGGCTCTGATACCACGATTGGAATCCAACAGTGATCGAATCACGGACGTAGTGAGAAAACAAAAACTTTTACAGATTCCAAGCGGATCCTGGTAATTGAATAAACTTGAATAAAACATAAAATGATTTAAAATCATACCTTGTTCATCTTCTTATTTTAAAACCTTTGAAAAAAATTTCTTAGTTGATCAATCACCAGCTGTTCAAATATCCGGCCCTTAATTGTATCCACAAAACAATTCTCAAAACTGCTTTGAGAGGAAGAAAACAAAGTGCTAGCTTCTCTATTGTTTTTCCCTTTTTAAATAGAAAAATCATAAGGGTATTTAATTAAAATTAAATTTCTTTAATTATAATTAAAATCAAAATCTAATTATAATTATAATTATAATAAATTTAATTTTAATAAAATCAAATATCTCATATTTGATTCCTAAAGTTTCTCAAACTTTATAATTAAGTCTAACTTAATTAAATTGATTTTTGTTCCGTAAATTGCTCTTTGATGTGTGACCTATTAGGTTCCTAATAAATTGACAATGATTATAAATTACAATTAGAATTCACAATTAGAATTAAACAAATTAAAACTTCTTTTAATTTATCTTTAATTCTCTAATTAAACAATTCATAATCATAAATCATGACTAACGTCTAGCAACATGTCATGATTATCCAAATATCATAAATGTCAAAGTGATTAACTTAACCTGTCCATGCATGACTATGAAGTATAATTTAATCCTTTCGTCATTCAATATTCTAATTGGACAAAGTATAGATACAATGTCTATTCTTATCATTCAATCATGTTCGTTCTTGCTAATTAGTAATTGATTTATAATTGAAATTTGAAAACACCTTTTGAAATGTCAATTCATTCTAGTCAGAGAATTCCATAAATCATTATTAATCAAGAACAATAGAATATTATCTCTAATTACTTTAGAGTGACAAATCTTATATTGACTTACTCAACCATCTACATATGGTTCATACTGTATCAAATTACTACCGACTAAATTATCCTAGGACGATTCATAAATAGCATCAAAACATAGTAATTCTTATACTAGATACCTTGGTAATCTCAAATTTGATGATCAATTATACAACCATCAGTATGAGATAATCCATAGATACATAAGTAATATTCCATAGAATTCCCATAATCGGGTCAGTTCAGTAACTTATTTTCTAATAATCACCCACACATTAGTTTAAGTATCTTTATACTTTAGTTTATGAAATTAATTACTTTCTTTATAAAAAAAGAGACATAATATGTATTAGTTTTATCGTTGCAACAATATCTCGTCTTGATGAAACTACAACTAAAAATATTTAAGAATAATGCTAAGTATAAATTGAATCTTATAATTATGATCTCATCATAATGTTAATTATACAATAATTATTCTAAAGATTTTATCTTTAGTATTAAAATATAAAATATTAATTAAATTAATATATAAAAATAAATAAAATCTTTTCATTAATTCGAAATAATATCGTACATTAATTTGAGTCCAAATTGCTTGGTTGCATCGGCACAAACTAATAATGATAAGAAACTTGAAGCAGCTACAATTCTAAATTGGACGTTTTGATTTTTTTCCTCTTTCATGATTCTATTGAAGACCCACGTAGCGCCATCTTTTCCAACTAATGTTCATTTTTTCAATTGTTTCGATTAGCTGTTTATATAGAGAAAGATCGTTCTTTTTTTTTTTTTAGTATGTGATGGTAATGGGGTCTGGTAATGGAGCAACCCCTTCTTCTCAAAACATGGACCTGTCAATCGCAGGCAAGTTTTATCGTTTCAGCTTTTTATTTTTCTTATGATGTTACTGTTTGATACTTTTGGAATTTTGGTTGTGTATATCTCCCAGTATATATGAACTTTGATTGGATTTATTTGTATTGGAGTTATATATGAGAAATGGATTCCGGGTCTCTTTTAGTTTACCTACTTGGATCTGTAGTTGGATTTAAATTTTATTGATCTTTTTGGGGTTCGAGTTGTTACTTGATTTCAGATCCACGTATGGGTTGGTGATGAACAGAAGGTGCATTTTCAGGTTACTTGTTGAATTTTACCGTAGTTTATTATTGTAAAGCTTGATTTGGCAGGACTCTGCAACCGAATTTGAAAACAATTCGTTCAAAACCCTTAAGTAACCTGTGTGCATTCAAGCATCAAAACTTTCCGTGGTTTTATGGTAATTGTGATGTAAAGTCAATTTAATGGCTCTACTTGAATTTTTTGGCCTGGTGAAGTTTCGAGTCTCAGATACGAAGCTGTTCACATGGTTGATGACATACAACGGGTAAACAAGAACCTGCAATGTTAGTTGATACCATCCTGGCCATAAAGATATCATTGGTATTTCTGATGCCTGACACGTGCAGAACTCATGGGAAGTAAAATGTTGGACTGATTCCATCTGCTTCACAATAAACCACAGAGTGGCTGTTAAATTACCATTCAGATCTCTATTTGTTACCTTGTAGTTTTAATAATAATATGAACTATAGGTGCTTTTTTCCTGTTCCAGATCAAGCTTGTTCTCGCTGTAGCAAAAATATGCTTTTAATGCAGGCCTCCTTGCAAATTAATTTTGATTTTAAGTATCATTGAGAGGAAAGCTTCTTAAGCTGACCATTTCATGTCTCTTTTCAGGTCTTCGTGAAACTCATCAACAGGAACTCGAAAATCTGACATTGACTACCCAACCTTTCAAAACATTGAAGTTCTTTCTTTTGGCTATGGTTCAGTACTTTAAGCGTTCTGTATTCTATCTTTTGGCAAAAGGTGGTTTCTTAATGCTTTTAAGTACTGCAATAGCAGCAACTGCAATTCTGGTGGTGACCATTGATGGGCCTCATGAAAAGGTATGTTTGGTGATTTAGTTTTGTACCCAGAAAATGGAACATTCCTATTTTTGAGTGTGTTGCATTATTTTTTGTGTCTGTTTGGCATGTTTGTTCACAACACTTTGCATGATGATCAAGCATTTAGCTATAGGCGCTGTTACTAAATCTGAATAAGAGCTAGATATGAACCATCTTAGGTCCTTAACTTTCAGGCCTTGGATGCTCTTATTAATTGCTTAAGAGCCTATTGTTCTGATATTCACAACCTTTTCTGGCATGTTTCTGCAGCACTTTGAGGAACTTTCTCGTTATTTGCGTTTTGCATTTTGGTGGATTGCTCTTGGTGTTGCATCTTCCATTGGTCTTGGTATGTAAATTTTAATTAGATTATTAAACAAGATCTAGTTCAAGACCTAGTTTGACTGTCACTAACAATATGCTGTATGATTAAAATAGGTGGTTTTAGTTCACTCGATATGTATATATGTTTTAGATTAGAAGTTATTGGGTACTGTGAAATCTTTCTAGGGATCCTTTTTGTTTCTGCCAAAGTATTACTGTTTCTAAGCCTTTTTTTGGGGGGTAACTTAACTTTTCCAAACTTGGCTCCTTTTCAAGATCAAATATTTACCAATTTCAGCTGTATGTCCCTTGAGTTGTACTAAACTTCTAGTTGGATGAGTGGCTTTGATCATCATTTATTTCACACCGTCTAGTAATCTCAAGTTACAAGTTTTCTATTATTTAAGTTACCTTTTCATCTGTTTTATTAGTAGAAATTGTTTTCCAGAGATAGGCACTAATCCTGGTTATCTAGATCACATAGAAATTACTGTTTATCACTTTTCCCTTATCTCATATAAATGTGCAGGTTTTACAATTATTTCATTTCATCTAAAGGTCATTTTGTTTGGATATTTCATTTCAGGCTCTGGACTGCACACTTTTGTCCTTTATCTCGGCCCCCATATTGCCTTGTTCACAATAAAAGCAATGCAGTGTGGCCGAGTTGATCTGAAAAATGCTCCATATGATACGATACAGTTGAACAGGGTCCCTTCCTGGCTTCACAAAGAGTGTCATGATTTTGGGGAGCCCTTATTTCCGTTTTCAAATGGTTTGAGGGTTCCTCTATTCAAAATATTGCTGCAGGTCCAGATGGAAGCTATTCTGTGGGGTATTGGGACTGCAATTGGAGAGCTCCCTCCTTATTTTATCTCAAGGGCAGGTATGCTTTATGATTTTTAGTTTCTGAACTTTGAAAATAAGGTATGCTTGGAATGAAAACAGGGATTTCTAGAAATAACAAGGTTCATGAAGTTTATTTTCATGATCAAATGTGTGCAAGATTGACGTGATGGCTTGCACTTGAATGAGTTGATTAACGTGATAAAATTGATTTGTGGACATGAAATTTCATGGATGATATAAATTATTGCTCTTGTGCTGTTTTTCATTGTCTTGTTTTGATGTCCAGTAACCCGACAATAAACTCTTAGAAAAGTTGGATGCCCTATATTTTTAATGCAAGTTATTCTAACACTTCCTGGAATATTCATAGAGCTATATTCTCTGTAAAATTAATTGTACAGAATGATGCTCTGATAACACATTTCTGACATTCTCTACTGACTAAAGTGAGTTCTTGCATTGATGTTGAATTAGATGTATTTGATTGAATGGATTTATAGTTTTTCATTAATGCTTTTGGATGAGTCAATCAATTTGTTAAATCATTGCAATGTTACAGCATCTATTAGACCCACGATATGGGGCTTGTATTTGATCGTTATTTCTCCTTTCCTGCTCTGACTTCGGTAATTTATCTAAAAACTATATTCTGTCAAAATATATTTCATATTGATAGTGATTTTTGTTGTATACTAATGGTTCCCTTGTACAGCGTGTGTATCAGGTAGCAAATCAGATACCATGGAAGAATTGGATGCTTACTCCCCTGAAGATAATGGATTCATAGCCACTCACCTAAAGTTGATCAAAAGTTGGTTTCTCACACACTCCCAACATCTGAATTTCTTGATGATACTAGTGCTTGCCTCGGTAAGTTTGATGTCTACCATATATTTGGTGCTTTCACTATTTTCTCTTTTTTTTTATTGGAAAATAGGTCCACCAGTTCTTTCCATGAAGTGATTTCCTCATTCAATAAAATCACGATAGAGGTGCTCTACTTGGCCTGCATAAACTTTCACCATATGCATTTTGTCTACACATGCAAACCTTGGATCTTTTCAAATCTCACCTGTATTGGTATCTTATATAGCTGATGATATCAGTTCTCCTGAAATAATAGAGTCGCTGTTAAAGCTCACATGCCAAAGCTCTTTATTAGTTTGACATGCACAACTTGGCTTGTTTGATAAAATATATCCAAAATATACAACTTTTTCTTGGGTATGATTTTGTTTTCTATTTCCCCAATTTGTGCAATATCTTCACGCATGATGTGGAGTTCACTGGCATATTACATGAAATTTCCTTTGTAGTATGAACAGGGCTTGCATCATAAAAGTAGACTTTGATTTGTTATCTCTTAGTAGTTTCTACATTGAGTGAAAAAGTTCATGTATATTTTTTAGGTGCCAAATCCACTGTTTGACCTTGCTGGCATTATGTGTGGACAATTTGGGGTTCCTTTTTGGAAGTTTTTTCTTGCAACATTCGTCGGAAAGGCAATCATCAAAACACACATACAGGCATGTACAATTATTCTAATACTCTTCTGATGTTGGACCCGGTAAGAGTTCTTATATCAAGTATAGGGTGCCTATATGGCTATACTGCATAGGAGGTGCAATTTATCTTGTTTGAAGAACGTTACTTTATTATATTTATTTCCTTTGTGTCTGCGGGATTTATTGTATATGACATTCTCAAATCCATTTTTTGGTTGCTATTCACTTGGAAATAATTGAGCAAGTAAGTTCCCAAGGGAAAAAATTTTACGAGGGTATCAAGGAGGACGCATGGATGATTGGGTTTGAAAGTGGAGTGCTAATTTATATCTGCTTTCTAATTGCTATTTCTTTTATTACGTTTATGCAGACAGTTTTCATCATCTGCATTTGTAACAATCAACTCCTTAATTGGATAGAGAATGAGTTTATATGGATTCTCAGCTTTATTCCTGGTTTAGCTTCTGTCCTGCCTGGCGTCACCTCCAAACTCCATTCTCTTCGAGAGAAGTATATGGCTCCAACACCTCCTGCTCCCGCTACCGCAAAGGTACTAAACGAAATTATATTGAATGCTCTTGATGGCTTTAAAATCTGCCATCTTGGCACTAGCTTGAATACTCCAATTCTACTTTATGCTTAATGTTTGTTTATGTTTATATGTGAGATTTTTTGTCCAATTCCAGGTTAAAAAATGGGATTTCTCATTGGCAACTATGTGGAATACTGTTGTATGGCTCATGCTTTTAAATTTCTTGCTGAGAATCGTGACTGCAACGGCCCAGAGATATCTGAAGAAGCAGCAGGACGAGCAACTAACTGCTTTTACAAAAAGTAGATCAGCTCCAACTCAATCGGGTTAGGAGTCTTACTAAAACAGGCAACGTTATGCACTTTACTCGATTTTTTTTCCATCGTTCCAATTAATTGAACCAAGGAAATCAAAGGCACCCACTTCTTTTCTGTTTTCCTATTCCCCCAAAAATATGGCTTTAGCAGGAAGGCCTCCTTTTAGAAGATTGTATAGAAATAGGAACTTGGTGTCTTGCGTCAATGTCATTTTGGGGTAAAACATTACTTGGGGTAGTTTTTATAGCAGTTGTTGTCAAATACTGCTATTAATGGGAATGAAGGCTTATTTTAATACTTTGCAAATTATTCACTAAGAGGGGCTAAATTCTCGATTTGGTATAAAAAAATTTTTCAATCTGTGATTTGTGGTTAAAAAAAAGGGGTGGGTATAGAAATGGTAAATCTCGCCGTCGGGGTTGGCGGGGTTAGTATCACCCTGTCTTATTAGTTGGCGGGGTGGAAACCGTAGTATCCACCCCGTCATATTGATTGGCGGAGTGGCCAACTCCCCGCCAACCATTATGGCGGGGTGGATACCATGGTGTCTGCCCCGACATCGAAAATCCAAAAAAAAAATTTTATAGATTTAGTTCAATTTAAGGTTTTATTTTTTTTAGGGTTTAGTTTTGTTTAGTATTTTATTTTTTAGCATTAATTTTTTTATTTTAGAGTTAAGTTTTATTTAAGGTTTAGAACATCTATACAAATTAAATTTGAAGTACAAGTTTTAATTTGTTATGTTTTTCCTGTATTGAAATTATTTTGACTTAATTTAATTTTTTTACAAATTTTATAATATATACATTTGAAAAATGAAAAATATTTAAAGTCAAGTTTTATTTAAAAAAAGGCAAATCAATTTTATTGCATTAAATAAAACCACTACTATACATGACTTGAAGAGGCACAATTTGAAGCATTATGACCTGACATATTACAATTACGGCACCTTCGCGGAGAATCAGGACATCGTCTATCCATCTCATTTCGTATTCGAGCACTTTTCACTTTGCCCCTCTCTTTAGCCAACCTTAACCTGCGAAATCCTAATAAAAAATCTGCTTCCTCCCAATAATTTATATGTTGAAGCGGATAGAACTGATCGAAATACGTATTTCTGTATGCCGCAAGACTATAAACAGGATGGATATGGATTGTTGGATGAACATTAGATCTCAAACATGCAGCAAAGATGTGAGAATATGGAAAATGAAGTTCTGTCCACTTTTCGCAAATACAAGTTCTTTCTTGAAAGTTAACATTTTGAATATTTCCTCCCTTGTTATTATTCCCATGACGAGCAGTGATCACACTGTATGTACTATATCTCGAGTCATATGATTGGACAGTATGCTTTCGGTATTTTGCTTCATTTGTCAAATATTTGTGCCAAATGTTGATCGGATAATTATTCTGTGCTTTGAGTATGATTTTTCGATTTTTCTGGAATAATTTAACCGTTTGTTCTAAAGTAAAGCGAACACAGGCAATGATTGGTAAATGTAATGCCACTCTGAGAATGTTATTAAAGCACTCAGTCATATTTGTTGTCAAAACACCCCATCGGTAACCTCCATCTTTACTCAACGCCTATCTCACAGGTGGGACTTGTCTCTTTAACTAAGTATAAACTTCTAGATTGGCATGTTTAATCATTTGCATGAACTCATCAAATTTTCTTCTTTGGGTTGACCCTCGAGCCTGCCATAGCAAAGTTTTCAACCTGTCAATAAACAATAACAATCATTAGAATATCATAATTTATACTGTGATTAATAATGATATAAAATTTTTCCACTTACACATGACTTTTAAATTTTTTGGTGACATTTGCCCTGACATGTAGCAAACAAAAACGATGATAAGCAATTAGTTCCTTCTACTGTTCCAAATTTTTCATTGCATTTATAATTCCTTTGTGTCTATCAGAAATGACACAAATTTCCTGTATATTTCGGCAAACATGGATTCGAAGTTGAGTTATGAACCAACTCCAACTATCATTATTCTCTTCGTCTATAAGAGCAAAGGCAAGTGGAAGGTAACGGTTGTCGGCATTAATGCCAATTGCAGTTAGCAATTTGGATTTATATGGCTCACGCATATGAGTGCCATCCACACATAGCAAAGGTCTCATGTGTTGAAACACTTCAATAACAGGAGCAAAAGCCCAGAACACGTACCCAAATATATTTGTATCACTACTTGACTGTGGATGATGACGCCAAGCTACCGCTGTGCTAGGATTGATTGCTTGCAGTTACTTCATATATTTGGGTAGTTCAACAATCGAAGTGGGTCAATCTCCATAAACTGCATCGATAGCATTGCGACGAGTATACCATGCTTTTTTATATGAAATATCAATATCAAATTTATTCTTGATCGATGTCTGAACCTCTTTAATTGGGAAAAGAGGTCCATTACGTATATGCTCGATCAAATGTTCAAATACAATTTGACTTGTCAAATGTCTGTTATCGTTATCCATAGCAGTACGAATACAAGTATGGTAGTCGCCCATGCATCTGATCTCCCACATCTTATGTGTGCTTCACTTGCAGCCCCTAATCCTCCAGTCACATGGTGGTTTGGCATTGTATATTGCTGCTCAACTTTTCTCTTTACTCTCACATACCTTCATTTCTCTATTGTGGTGTATGTGTCACAATCTAAGAGCCTTATGCAAGAGTTGTTTTGTAGGGAATAGCAATCCCTCAATAATATTTAGGTCACTTTCATTCCAAACACGCATGTGATGACCATAATACCCTCACGACGTAGCGTCATATGTTAAGAGTATTTCCAATTTCCTATGGCCATTCAAATGCTGTCGGAGAATAAATTTGTTGCCATTGGACATTTACATGGACAGGTGATAGTCTCTGCCTGATCATGTTCTGAACAATCTTCTGAATCATGACCAGAGTCATAGAATGACTCTGACTCTGAGTCTTCCGAATTTGGATTATAATCACTATCGGCAATATCAGAGTCATCAACATTTTCATCATCTGTTTGATATAGTTGATATGTTGGCATGGGTTCGAAATCCAAAAAGTGATGCTCATATGGATTGTGGCATTCGATTTCGGATATAGTCGCCTCATTATGTTGAAAATGAATTTCCTCATTCTCAATATAAATTTCTGCTTCAAACTTTGGCATCTATTCTGCAAAGTCAAAAATGAGTTGCAGATCATCATCGTCCATCAGTCGCGTTGCCCAACCTGTTTGTGGATTTCGCATACTTAATTTTAGCGTGTATGCATTCTAGTCAAGCTACATCAACTTGTATATTTTGGCTACCAACTCAATAAAATAAATCTTTCGCCTAATTGCTAGGATTGTTTGTGGATGTTGGGGATTGTAGAACACAAAACCCTGAGAATCATAACATATTTCTCCCCCTAATAAAAGCAAAATCGAATTGGTCTTTATGAAGAAGAGGCCATTGTGTGGAATTGAAGAATTGAAAATAAGTTGAAGATTTCAGTAGCCGAGATGTATCGTTCAAACCCTTATTATATAGTTGTTCAGCCCGCTATCAAAGTTGGCGGGGTTATAATTATTGGTCTGATCCCGTGAATATGGTACACCCCGCCATCAGGGTTGGCAGGGTGATAATTATTAGTCTCCCGAGATATGACATAATATTCACGCATCTGACAGGGATCCCGTGGTTATGGTACACCCCGCCATCAGGGTTGGCGGGGTGATAATTATTGGTCTGCCGAGATATGACAAAATATTCACGCGCCTGAAATGGATTCCGTGATTATGGTACACCCCGCCATCAGGGTTGGCAGGGTGTACATTATTAGTCTGCCGAGATATGACAAAATATTCACGCGTCTGAAATGGATCCTGTGCTTATGATACACCCCGCCATCAGGGTTGGCCGGGTGATAATTATTGGTTTGCCGAGATATGACAAAATATTCACGAGTCTGAAAATGGATTCCGTAGTTATGGTACACCCCGCCATCAAGGTTGGCGGGGTGATAATTATTAGTTTGCCGAGATATGACAAAATATTCACGCGTTTGAAATGGATCCCGTGGTTATGGTACACCCTGCCATCAAGGTTGGCGGGGTGATAATTATTGGTCTACCGAGATATGACAAAACATTCACGCGTCTGAAATGGATCCTGTAGTTATGGTACAACCCGCCATCAGGGTTGGCGGAGTGATAATTATTGGTCTGTCGAGATATGACATAATATTCACGCGACTGAAATGGATCCCGTAGTTATGGTACACCCCGCTATTAGGGTTGGCGAGGTGTACATTATTGATCCGGCTGTAGTCTACATCCTCTATTAGGTGGATACAACAAGTATGTGGAGACCACAAGTAGTTATGGAATGAATTAAGTACAGACCAGCGTACAATTAATTATGTACAGACTAACGTCTACATCCTCTATTATGTACATGAGTGGAATGAGGGAGACAATGTGCACCACAACCAGCTGAGCCTCTTTCCGGTTGATTTTGTTCATTTCTTTCTTGGATTCTAAGTGACCTTCTTGGCTCAATTAGCTGATTGAACTCCATATCATCATCATCATCATCAAACTCTGCATCATATTGAAATCCGGCATCAGGATCGCGCATGCTTCAAATTTGAGAAGCAATCAAACTAGAATCAAGATTGCGTCCTCCAAGCGACACATATGATTCATCTCCCTGTGAATGCATAATATGGTTGATTTCTGGACGATATACATCATCTGCTCTGCTTGATGACCCTCTAATATGAAATGATCCACCAGTTTGAGATGAACCATCATGCCAACTAGAGTGACTGGAGAATACTGGGATTGATATTTGCAGAGTCGATACAATTGGTTGCCACCTACTGGTCGACGTTCCGGATGCTCCAAATGGTTGCCACCCATTAGTTGATGGTTTGGTGGATACAAATGATTGTCATCCACTTGGTGATGGTCCAGTAGATATAATAGGTCGTGACCCACTGGTTAACGGTCCAGCTCTAGTTTCAGATTTGACTCTAGTTGATGGCCTACCGCTAGTCCTACCCACGATCGTAGCCCCTGGTAAGGGATGGGTATACTATCATTCATTTAGATCCCAATGCTCTATCCTGCCCCTTTGCTGCAAATACAACATGCTCCCAATTGCCTCGGTACATCTTGTATCATCCCCTGCAGGCTCCATTCTTGCTATACAAGCAACAGAATCGTACTGTACCACAATATAAAAACAATAAAGGAGAGCCAAAATAATTAATTAAAGGAATAACAATTAATTATAAATTAGAGAGAATAGATAAATGCCGCATACTCAATGCCGCCCGCAATAGTGTCATAACCAGTGTCGTGGACACGTCTATCATGAGGGGTAGCAATGTATAATACAGTCCCACAATTGGATCCATTGCTAATGCCGAGTTGTCCAATTAGTTCCGGCATTGTTTCTTGTTGATATTTCGTGCAATACAGTAGATGTGTCGATGACCACCGGTATGGGTTGTCTCTACCCAAACTGTCGTAAAACTCTATGTAGAAGGTGCCACTCTACCACCTCCCATGGAAGGTGCCACTCCACCACCTCCCACGCAATAAGAGGAACCACTGAGTACCACACTACATATCCCTCAGTATAGTAGGCAGGAAGATAAATCAGAAGTTCATCAGGATATGGTATCCATTCAAACTGTAAAATAAATACACTATATTGCTAAACCAATCAACATTAGAATCCACATGTTATTCATATTTAGTTGGTTTTATTAGCTAACCTAATCCCAAGTAAGAACGGACAGCTGATCACGGTATATCGATACCGTATGTTTCGCGATTCTTGTTTTGTTAAATGCCACATTCCAACGCGCACCAAGAGGACAATCATCTCCCAATTGTTGCTACAAGGTAGGATCAACTTCTGTTGGGCGTACGACTTTTATACGCTCGTATGCCCAAAACTGATATTATATAAACAAACACATGTTAGTGAAAATAAAAGTTATCAATTAAGTAAAGAATACTCAAATATTCACTGTACCTATAACAATAATGTGGCGCCCCCTATATCATTTGCTCGTACTTTACACGCTTTACACAAATTACAGTAAAGACATGCTAACACCGTGCTGCCCCAACTGTATGTACCACAAATAGTTAAATCAGTAACAAAATCTAAAAAATATAATGGCATATGTTTCCCACTCGTATCAACAAACAGCAAGCCGCCAAGTAAAACTAATATGTACATCCTTACACATTGCTGTACTTGCTCATCAGTAGCATCTTCACTCAAGGGAGCAGCAAGATACGTTTGTAGTGCACGTATTCTCATTTTGTATCCGTCAATATCACCATTCCCAGGAGTGAAGCCAAGAAGACGCTCCTGCAAACCAACCCAGTCACGTTCAACCCTAAAACAACATCCAACGACTGCCCTACCATCTACCTTTAGACTCCATAAAACCTCTACATCCTGTAAAGTGACGGTGGCCTCACCCACAAGTAGATGAAATGTATGAGTTTCGGGTCTCCACCTCTCAACTAATGCTGTAATCAAATGATGATCTACTGGAACTCTTCCTTCAATGTAATATATACCTCGAAATTCTGCCAAGAATATGTAATCTGCCACTCTTCTATCTATTGGATACTGCCAAAAATCTTTATCAACTCGTCTAATCCTAAATGTCCTGTCCGAATCAATCTGCCTATTAAATATGGTCAACGCGCTATGCTTCTGCCACAAGTAAAGCAAGTCTGGATATACCGGCCCTGGATGTGGTGCAAGAGTAGGAGTGCTCGAACCATATGATGTTGTCATCCTTTATAAATTACAATATAAATTAATATCAGATAATGCTGCACAAATTAAAATCATAATATCAATAAATTAATATCTTTCTAATGGACTGTTTGGTTCAAGGAATGAAATAGATCATATCATTATTATTATTATTAAAAATTCCTTATTATTATTAATTTCCCCTTATTATTATAGAATTTATTATTGTCATTAATATTTATTATTATTATTAATTTTCTACTTATTATTATTCTTAT
>JAOQMS010043122.1:0-12381 GCA_027563885.1 Erythroxylum longipes
TTAAAAACATAAGTAAGTCATATGGAATACATGTTCAATGAAACATTCCAACTAGGCTACAATTTGGGGCCTTACAAAGTGGGTTACATAACCCCTAACACATATGGCTAGTTGTGTCCTTTATAAATATTTTGAAAATAATAATACCAACATGGGTGCCGATATGGGACTGTGTAGGGTATTGTGATCGTCTTTTAAAAGGAAACACAAAAGTGTGTAGGGTGGATTATAGAAATAAAAGCAAATACATTTTAACATGACCCTCAACATTGTTCTGTTTATAGCTTCATATTCTATGGTTACTCTCCAAATCTTCCAAAATTTTCCTATTTCGATTTAATTTTGATCCAAATTTTCAAATATTCCTTTTATAAGCAGAAATAAGACCTAAAATGACGAAATTATTAAATTAAGTATAAAATCATTAAAAATCATCCAAAATAGAAGCAATATACTATGAAAATAATTCAAAAAGTAATGTATGTCTAACAAACACCAATTAGAAAGGATGTCCTCTAAGTATTCAGTGTACTTCATTATTTGCGAAAGAACTTTAGGAAAAAGGTATGACAACATATAATTCTTTAAAAGCTTCAGAAACTTAGTAAAATTATTCTTCTTTTTTTCTATCTCGATCATGCTCTGGTATGGAATTATTGGTTTATCCTCTTTGACCACTTTCATCTTTTTCTCCTCGTCCTTCTCTTCCTCCTTCTCTTCTTAAACAGTAGACTACTCTCCATCAATTTTTCTTATTCTCTTCAACCTTTAGATCCATTTCCATTACTTAAAATTCTCGAATTCACTTCCTCCCTTACTTTGATTTGATGATGTTAGGTAAAATACGATGTTTCCTTTTGAAGACAAGCTTAACAAGATATCTAATATGACTCTCCAAGTTATAGATGGAGGTGTGAGTTCTTTGAAGGTGAACCTCAGTTGTAGTAATGGCTTTTTTATAAGCTCTTTTAGACTTAACTTCCTATTTTATTGTTGTTTTTATTGTTTTTATTGATGTTAATGCAATCTATAAGGAACTTGTTGTCTGTTCAAGGTTGGGATAGTTTTCTTTACCTTTTTGGATGTCATCGTTAGTTCCAATTTAAAATCTTATCACAAACTTCTTAATACTTGGCTTTCTCCACTACTATTATTGTTGAATTCTGATGAACCTTGATTGTTCCATGAAAAATTTAGGGTCTCTTAACCCATAATTGTAAGTGTTACTAAGAGGCTAGTTCCCATAAAATAATCTTTCTTGCTTAATTTCCATGCATTATAGGGCACAATGCATTTATGATTAGGGTGGCTACCATCACAAATGTCACAATGTACTATTGGCAATAATTGAGTTGCCTAATATATATTATCTAACCTTTCATTCTAAATGTCTAATGCTGCAATAGGTAATGACTTATCTTTATTCCCTACAGAACACCATCATTTCCATCCTTTCATTATACTTAGTAGTTATAGCAATAAATACCCCAAACCTAAAATTTAAGCATAAGCACAAGATTAAGAAAGAGAGCACTAAAAATATAAATTAATAAATATAATATAGCCATCTAAATTAAAAATTCAAATTTTATACAATTATTAGATTAATAAATATAAAGGTTTCATAATATTAAAATTCCCAATAATAACGTCAAAAAATTTAAGTCATCAAAATGTAAAATGAAACACAAAATAATACTAACGAATCACTAAGGCAAGTGAAGATAATTCTTTATACAATATAGTATAGTTTAGGTAAGTTAAGTGTCAATCCTAAAAGGACTGTAACTATTGGAAATAATTATTTTTATAAACTAACAAAATGACTAATGAAATTGAAAAGAAAAATGAATAAAACTGGAATTTAAAAACTAATAATCAATTAAGGTGATGGTTAAGAATATAGAATGAGTAAATAGAATAGATATAGATTAAGAATCGCCCATAATGCTTTCTTGTACTTAAATTTGTCTTGATTTAATGATGTAATGCATCGTAACTCTACTTAGAATAACTAGATTGACACCTATAATAGCGGCAAGTCTTGGTCAATCTCACAAAGAGTGTGTGTAAAACTTTTATTATGAAATCAATCAGTGTTTAGGTTATGGGGGTTTTGGTTTTCGAATAAGGTAAAATAAAATGAAACTAAACTTCCAAAAGAAAATTAAACCAATCAACATGAAAATGATGAAAAGTGATGAATGCATTGGGGATCAGTCATCGGTTCAATCTCAGCCTACACATAATTAAATGTACTTCATTGAATCATTGTTATCAACCTCTCTTAGCAACTATTAATCGTAAGTTAACGACAACCTCTGCTAACCCCGGTTTTTCCTTAAGTCGTGTTTAATTAAGAGACACTTATTAATTAAACCTAGCTATCAAAAAAACTAGGATACAATCTCTGGATTTAATTGGACAACTGCATTATGAATTAGGAAAACAAATTAATTAAGGCAACAATCACATACGCTCAGGTCCTTAAACCTCGGTTATATTATCCCTAATGATTACAAATGTTGGACCAATGGAGGTTGACAAATTAAATCCTTCTATGTTTTGATAATAATAAAACTTAAAGAAATGGTTAAGAAATAATTTCAGGTTAAGTTAATAAAAATGGAACACCAGTCACCTAAAGCTTGCACAAGTTGACTATCATGCTGATGAAGAATTACACTAGTCAAAGATGAAAAGCACATATTTTGAAAAATTACACTAGTCAACTTATGAGGATCAAAATTGCACTAGTCGACTAATGAGTATCAGAATTAAAAACGTGGAATTCATGTGAAGATCTTGCATGAGGATTTTAAATATGTATCTCAACAGTCAAAGATTGGAGAATCAACGAGATCTGTTAGTTGGAGAACTAGACAAGTCGATTATCATGTTATAAATCAACTATCATCAATCAGATCTATTAGTTGGAGAACTAGACAAGTCGACTATCATATTATAAGTTGACTATTCGAAGTACGGAGCTGAAGATTCATATAAAAAGGTTGTGCTAGTCGACTATCACTTGGAAGACAAGTTGACTATGATATATTAGTCGACTATTACATACTGAATAGTTGACTATCAGTTACAGCTGAACAAAATTTGAATTTGTCAAACGATTTCGAATGGGAACACATCTTTGTATCATGGCTAGGAGCGTTCTACAACGGCTAGGAGCGTTCTACAATGGCTAGGAAAGTCTTAATGCCTGTAATAAAGGTCTTCACTTTAGAGGATTGAAGACACAAGTTCTAAAAGAATTATACGTGCTATAGTGAAAAATTATCCTCTCATTGCTCTCATATTGCTTACATAGCATATCCTGATTGTCTTCAGCTATACTGAGCTTTATTACTTCGTTGCTATCATTGTTATTATTGTGAGTTGAGTGATTAGAGAAAATCGCTTGGAAGGTAAGATTTGTGCTGGGAAAACAAATCATCTGTAAGGTGTACCTTGAGCTAGAAGTCAAGTTGATTAAAAGAGTTCACACTAAACTAAAAAGTGTGTAGTAAAGCGCTTTGACAAAATCCTAAGTGGGAGCTTAGGTAGAGGACGTAGGTCTTATCACCGAACCTCTATAAATATTGTGTTCTCCTCTCTTCTCTACTCTTTTATATTTCGATTTGTTTTTGTTTGTCTTGTGTGTTTTAATTTTCTATTTTGTAGCGCGAAAAGATCTATTCAACCCCCCTTTTAGATCGTTTTCAACAAACCGGTAGTTGCCATAAATGAATCTCATCATAACAATTAATCATTATAATGAAATTCTAGAAATTCTTGATCCATGAAGAAAAGTGAGTTTGAATCTCAAGAAGACGACTCAAAGATTGTGATTTTAACTCATTTTAGCTCTTTCGCTTCCAAATTGTACCTAAAATGAAATATGAACTAAAGTGAGTATCTTAACCATTTTCATATCGTTAAACACTAAGTGTTATGGAATAAACGAATAATCAATTAAGCACAAATTAATTTCCCCCACACTTAGATTTTGATCGTCCTTGAGAAAAATATCATATTCAAAATCATAGACCCAAAAACATTTGCTCATTTTCTATATTTCCCAAGAATATATAGTCGTAAGTAAAGATGGATAAATTTCAAAAACTATAACAAGAATCCAACATTCAATGTTTCTACTTGTGATCAATCAACATTCATTACCTTTAGAAATTGAGCAATCTAAAGATAGACTTGGAAAAAAAGTGTTTAAATAAGATAGATTCATAGGTACACTCAAATACCATTCATGATCATAACAGTCCACAACTTTGAATATCATTTCGTTTCTCCACCATTAAGTTTCACATGCATAATTATGAATCAAAGTAATTTTCTAAGTTTTTAAGGTGGCTAAGGGTAAGTGAGATGTATTTTGGGTAATGTAGTATAAAAGCCATCAAGCTAGTGCAGCAAAAGTAACACTCAATGAAACATCAAGCACACAAGCTAACATTCATTTAAAAATAGTTACCATCAGCTATGATGAATGCAACAATTATATTCCACAAATCAAATTCAAGCTCTCACACCATAAACCACTTAAAGCATAACCAATTTGAAGGAATCAATCACAAAAATTGATGATATCAATACATTGAAACTATAAGGAGTGATCGTTCAAAGCCACACCTACTTTACCAATTCAATACAACTTTATGAGAAGAAACCAATCATGAACAACTTTTCAAAAAAATGTATTGCCTACTTGATATTTTTATTTAAACATCTTTTTTCTTTTTTTGACTTTTTCTTTCTTTATTTTTCTTTTCGTTTAAAAATTGAAAGAAGCTACATAAATATGGGAATTCATTTATAGGACATAAAATAACATCCCAATAATTATAACCATCCCACACATATGCACACCCCCACACTTATATTCTTTTACATCTATAATCATTAACAATTAACAAATGCTCTACTAACTTTAAAGATTGGGTAGGACATTTGGTTAGGTTTAAAGCATGTAATTTGGTAAGAATAAAAAGAAAGACTAATAAAGCTCAAGGGGGCTTAACAAAGGGAAAATTCACATAAATGGGTAGGCTATTTGGCTAATGTAGCTCATGAGAAAAAAGAATGCCAATATCATTTCCATGTTAATACATCTGATAAAGATATGGTTTCAAATTGAATTTCAAAGCAAATTCAGGATGTACATGTCATAAAGGCCATATATAAACAAAAGTCAATAAGACTGATATGGATGTGTCAGTCTATAAAGGCTCAAAATCTCACTGGCATGCTACCACTACTCACTACTCTTTTAAAGATAACGCATATTGACCAATCATAAGAGCAAAAGTACATGCTAAAGTTGCCATGGATTCTTCTAGTCAATTCACTCTCTAAACATAATTATATAGTCCTAGAAGGAACAGAAAAACGAGAAAATGGTTTTTTTTGTTTTATTCTCTCTCTATTTTTAAAAAAAACTTAAAATCAAGTTTTAAAAAACTTAAAATCAAGTAAGAATAAACAAACTTAAAGACATACATACATATAAGAAAGAAATGCAAAAATGGAAAGGAAAGAAATAAACTTCCTTTAGGTTGCCTCCCAAGAAGCACCTTTGTTTAGTGTTGCTAGCCCGACTCCTTGTTTTCTCCTCACGTGAGAAAATTATGATCTTCTAATGTCAAAGTTTGTGTTTTCTCCATATGAGGTTGTTCAAGATAGGGTATAGGTTGATGATCATTCACCTCTAGCATCCTCTATATCTTTAAACTTCCAATCACTATTAAGTCCATGTACTCTGGAAATATCTCAAATATTTCTTAACCGTTTACTTCTTCGTTCAATCTGCTAGGTAAAGGTGAAGGGTTAGTTTTAACAACAATTATGGACTCAGTACTCACCTTTGAGCTAAAAGATGTATCCCTTTTTGCTTCGAGCTCCTTCTCCACTTCTTCTTCTTTAAAAGCAATTCCTTGATTAGGTCTCTCAACATTCTCAAGCTCCTCTTCACTCTTTAAGGCCTCTACACTAAAATCCCTTTGGTACTCCTCAGGTTCAGATGATTGCATTTCTTTGCTTCGTGATTCTAGGTGGTCAAGAGTTTCCATTATTTGACTCATTTGGCTTTCCAAGTTCTGTACGCTCACTTTTGTCTCCCATTGAATTTGTTGTATACCCCGTTGAAGTTTTTATTGTATACTCTGTTGAAGTTGTTGCATACTCTATTGAAGTTGAAGATTGTTAACAGTAAAATTCTTGATAAAGTCATCAAGAGATGTACCTAAAATGGAAGAATAGGCTTCTAGAGTATGCAAGAATTGTTGTGCATTATGCAAACTATCAACAGAATAATCATGTTGATTATCCCATCCATAACTAAAGTTTGTATGATCACTCCAAACATGGTTACAAGATTGCGAATATGAGTTATAGAAAAAATTGGTTATGTCCATGTAATTTAAATTTATTTTTTAACACTAAACAAAATGTGAAAAGATCAATAAATAAATGTATAAAGCAATTATGAACTAATATATATCACCAATTAAAACCAAGAACAAAAAACTAAAGCACCACACTCCCTGACAATGGCTCCAAAATTAATGTAGTGCATCGTAACACTACTTAAAATAATTAGACCTACAACTATAGCAGTGGTGAGTCTAGGTCGATCCCAAAGAAAGTGTGTGTAAAGCTTTTTTATGAAATCAATCGGTGTTTCAGTTATAGGGGTTTTGTTTTCGAATAAGAAAAACTGAAATGAAACTAAAATAGCAAAAGCATATTAAACCAAACAATATAAAAATGATGAAAAGTGATGAACGTGCTACGAACACAATCATTAATTCAACCTCGGCCTACATAAATTTAAACATACTTTATTTAATTGTTGTTCTTATATCTCTCTTAGTAACTATTAATTGTAGGTTAACAATAAGCTCTGTTAACCACGGTTTTTCCTTAAGTCATATTTTGACACTCGTTAATTAAACCTAGTTATCGAACAACCAAGGATACGATCTCTATATTTAATTAGACAGCTGCATTAAAAATTAGATTCATCTAACCTCAGTTATGTTATCCCTAATGATCACAAAATATTAGTTGCAACAAATAAATCTCAACATAACAATTACGAATTATATTGAAACTCTAGCAATGAGTTCATACCCAAACAATACAATGATAATGAGAGTAAAGATCATTCATACATGAAAACCCAAATCAATAAGTGTAGGATAACATAATCAACCCCTAAAGAGAGAAAGAACAACAAAAACAATAAAAGATATGCTTAACTGAGTTCTTCATTGTCGATATCACCTCCAAAAAGGCCTAACCCTCCAAGGGTCTCCAAAGGATGATAGTTTTGTCCTTTTTCACTTCCTGAAACCCCTAAATCATTTTCTACAACCTTTCACCACATTTCTTCCATCAAAATGATGTATTTATACTCAAAACTAGGTTTTTAAGTGATCTGATAACATTTCATAGGCGTGCATATATTGTTCACATGCGTGCATATGAGTCATGGGTGATATGTGCTTAATTGATTATGTATTTATTAAATAACACTTAGTGATTAATGATATGAAATTGCTTAAGATACTAAGTGTAGTTTAGATTTGATTTTAGGTAAAATTATAAAATGAATAAGCTAAAGTGAGTGGAAAGCACTATATTTGAACCATTTTCCAAACATTCGCACTCACTTGTCATCATGGAACAAGAAGAAGAAAGATTATAGCAAGAAGAAGACAAGAAAATGGAAAGCACGTGAAGAAAATGTTGTCAAAATGGCTCACGACCAAACAATGGCTCACGACCAAACAATTAAAATGTTACAACTGTGACCATTGTCTCACGGCTATAACGTAAACTGCATGGGCATAAGAGGTATCATGCCCATGCAAAGGTGTGTTATGGGTGTGACACACCACTCACACCTGTGACACTCAACTCACCACCATTAGTGGTTATGCATAAGTGTGATAACCTATGTCACACCCATATACACTACCACCTCATCCTTTTTAACCCTAGGCTTTTAATAAAAATAGGGAAGAGTGCGATGGCAGAAAACATTTTTGCTTAGGAAAAATCTTAGGGGTTTTAGGAGATAAGGAGAAGAGGGTAACGAAGCTCTCACCTATGGATAGGCTCATGGAGGGGTAGACATCCTGATGCTGGAAAACCCAGTTAATCATATTTTTACTGTGTTTGTTATTCTTACTCTCTTTTCAGATTGTTTATGTTATCTTGCATTTATGGATTAGGCATTGTGTAATAATGATTTTGATGCTCTATTGGATTGTTTTTTATAGGAACTCATTGTTAGAACTTTAAATACGATATATAATAGTCATGTTTGAATTCATTTGTAACAACTAATGGTATTATATCATTAGGGATAATGTAACTTAGGTTACATAATCCGAGCTTGTGAGATTATTGCTTAGATTGGTCTATTTTTCTCATTCGTAAGGAAACTATGCAACTAAACTTAGAGAGTGTATCCTAGGTTATCCAATAGCAAGGGTTAATTAACGAGCTCTTCTTAATTAACTCTAACTTAAGGAAAAATTAGGATTAACAGTGCTTGTTTTTAATTCATGATCAATAGTCTAAAGAGAGGTTTGAGATGATAATTAAATGAAATATGTTTAATTGGATCTAGGTTGATATCGAACCAAAGAATCGGATCCCTAACGAATTCATCAATTTCACCATTTTCAAATGTTTTCATTAGTTTAGTTTTACTTTATTTTGTTATTCAACCAAACTAACCCCCCCTGATCGTGCCCTGCATCGGGCTGATAGAAAAACTCAATTTTTGTGGGGTTTTGTGGACTGTTTTGACCCCGAATTTGACCTAAGGCTTCTACATAATAAATAGAGCATGATGTGACAGCCACCAGGAGTCTTTGGGATAGCCTAGAGAATCGTGAAAAAGAGTCTTCATTCTACTAATTCCACTAAAAACCTAGAGAGAGATCAAGAGATCGAGGAAGGAGACGAAGGAAGAGAGACACGGAGATGAACTAGACACAAGGTAATCCCCGGAATAAGTGGTTTCCTACTTTTGCCATTCCTGAAATTCCGTTCCCAACAGTATTTTCCATTTATTTCAGTTTTTTATGTACAGAATTGAAATAGGTGTTGAGAATAGTTGTGTTGAATGTTGAGTTATGTTTATACTCACATTCAAATTTTGACTCTTGAGATTAATAAAGTTTACTTGATTGTGTTTTTTTATTTGATTGTTATTTCAATTTTGTTCTTAATACTTGGGCAACAAACTGAGAGGGTGAGCTGGGTAAAAATCATCAACTTGGGCTAACGAGAGTAAGGTGAATTAATAGGTAGAGAATTGAATCAAACCGGTAGAGTTGTGCAATGAAAGATTGAGCATAGATTCCTAGTAGGTTAATAGACAATTTTAGAACTAATTTAGGTTTTGGGCCTATTGAGAGATCACAATTTCCATAATTTGAATTAGGAATTATCAGTTAGGGTTAAGAATTATAACTCAAGAGAGAGTAATTCACCCTAGGACCGTCTAGACCAGTTAATTCATTAATTGCATAATTGGTTAGATTTTTTTTAGTTTCGAATTAAAATCCCCTTTCTCATATTTGGTGATTTCTAGGTTAATTTTATGTTAGGTGGTGTGATTGCTATTTTGTTACTCCATGGCACTTTAAATTATCATATATAATTGTTGATTGATTTAATTTTAGCATTAGTTTATTGTTTAGAGTTATTGTAGTTTAGGGCAACCTTAGATTTAGGACTAGTTAACCTTCCTCATAGAATCGATACCTTAGGTACTACGTGAACGACCCGTGCACTTGCGAAATTTACCGAGGTTATAAATAGTAAAACTTAGCATGTGTAACCTTGCGAACAATCACTACAATGGTTAGGAGGTGACATCGATGTCAAGAAACTCGATTAAGCATATTTTCTATTGCGTTTCTTATTATTACTCTTTTTTCATTTTTATATTGTGTTTCTTATTCTTACTCTCTTTTCGGATTTTTTATTTCATCTTGTGCTTATGGATTGGGTATTGTGTAAAAATGATTTTGATGCTCTATTGAAATTTTTTTCATGAGAACTCATTACTAGAACTTTAAATACAATGCATAATAGTCGTGTTTGAATTCATTTCTAGCAACTAATGGTATTATATCATTAAGGATAACGTAACCCAGGTTAAATAATCCGAGCTTGTGAGATTATTGCTTAGATTGGTCTATTTTCTCATTTTTAAGGCAACTATCTGATTAAACTTTAAGAGCGTCTCCTAGGTTATCCAATAGATAGGTTTAATTAATGAGCTATTGTTAATTAAATATGACATAAGGAAAAACCATAGTTAATAGAGTTTGTTGTTAATTCACGATTAATAATCTAAAGAAAGGTGTGAAGATAATAATTCAATGAAGTAGGCTGAGATCAAACTAAAGAATCAGATCCCTAACGAATTCATCAATTTCATCATTTTCAAATGCTTTCATTAGTTTAGTTTTACTTTATTTTGTTATTAGACCAAACCAACCCCCCCCCCCCCCCCCAAAAAAAAACTAAACACCAATTATTTTCATTTCAAAAGCTTTACACCTACTCTCTGTGGGGATCGACTTAGACTCATCACCGCTACAGTTGTAGGTCTAGTTTATTTTGAGTAGTGTTTCGATGCATTACATCAACCGATGTGTATAGTGGTGTCATACGCATGAAAAATCAGTCACAGTAGTGCCTGAAGTGTAACACCCATGAAAAATAAGCCATGGGCAAAACAAATATGCTTACGCCCATGACTGTTATTTCATGGCTGTGAGTTGTGATGATATACCTTCCTTTGATTTTCTGCAATGTATAATTTTCATCTTAATGCATTTTCTTATCTCCTCTTGCTCTAACCTTTCTTCGTCTTGTTCTATGAAAACAAGTTAGTGTGAATCTCAAGAAGACAGCTCAAAGATTGTGATTTTGACTCACTTTAACTCTTTTGCTTCCGAATTTTAACTAAAATCAAATATTAACTAATGTGAGTATCTTAAGCATTTTCATATCATTAATCACTAAATGTTATGGAATATAAGTACACTACAAGAAAATCATTAAATAGTGGCGAAATATTACAGACAGAAACAAAACCGACGTTATTTACCGACATAAATACAAATTTTGTCGATAAATACTGCGTTGTTTTCCTATATAGCGACGGAACCACAAATCAGTTGGCAAAACTGGAGGGAAGGAATTTAACGCAAAATCTCCGACAGCATATAGCAACGACTAAGCCTACGGCGTCAACAAAAATTACAGGAACTGTTCTTGCAATTTAATTGCTTCGGACATATACCGACGTAAATAATTCTGTCGGTAAATATACCGACGGAATAGGGACTTCCGTTGGCAATAAATGTGAGAATTACTCCCGCAATTAATTAGCTTCGCCCAATTACCAACGGTAAAGATACCGTCCGTAAAATTGTTTAGGCAACTTTATTTACCGATGGAATTTGTGTTCCATTGCAACAGGAATCTGTTGTAAAGAGACAACTAGGAAACTTAAATACTGACAGAATATGTATTCCATCAGTGAATCATATCCATTTGGTTAGCCAAACGTCGTCGTTTAGATGAAGAGGAGAAGATAAACTTGAATCACCAATGGAATATGTATTCTGTCGGTGATTCTTCGGTTTCAACGCGAACATTTGCAACGGAAATCCTTATCCATCGGTAACTGTCGGCAACTTGCTTCGTTGTTTTATTAAAGACAATGATATAAATCCTAGATTACCGACAGAATTAGTGTTCCGTCGATATTTGAGTTTCCACCGCCAGGAATTACCGCTCTTTTAGCGACGGAATTTGTGTTCCGTCAGTAAATGTCGGCAAGTTGCGCCGTGGAGATGACGAGGGAAAACCTAGATTACCAACGGAATGTACATTTTGTCGGTAATCAGGTGCCTTTAACTCGCACACCGGATCCTCCCCTCCCCCCCCGGGCACAATTCCTCTTCTCTCCTCGCGATCGCCTTCTGTTTTTCGACCCCTTCTCTCACATTTTATGGCCGTTTTTTGACTGTTTTCTTACTCATCGTGCGTTGTTTGAGGTAAACTCTCTAATGAGTGTGTTATTTCTCCAAAAAAAGCATATTTTTAGTGTTAAACGTGAGTGTTTGGTGATGAAATCTTGCTTGATTATTGTTGATGTTTGCGGTCTTTTCGTGTAATTATTGGTTTATTTGTTGTTTATATATGTTATTGTTGGTAAATAATGGAAAAATACAATTGATTTGTGGTTAGATTTAGATTATACATATTGCCTATGAGGTGTTCGATAAAATGCCTTTTATGATGTTTGAAATGTTTTTTGTAATTGTTGTG
>JAOQMS010043124.1:0-12377 GCA_027563885.1 Erythroxylum longipes
ATCTCAATTCATTTCTTATTGACTCACTTCAGATTTTTCCAAGTTACACTTTCGGGTCTATTGTACACATTCAATTAGAGAGTGAAACTCATGTAATTTGGTCATACTATATTCTAAAAAAGTGTTCCTATATGTCTTATATTTCCATTGACACCAAAATCACTCAATTTGGTTCAGAAATTTGGAAGATATACCTCCTACATTATCGGGTTGTTCACAATCAAAAACAGTGTACTACAGGCCACCATGACCCAAAGCCGGGCCAGACTAGGGGCATTGACATCCCTAAAGAATACAACTAATTTTCATCCTTGGAAAATGGTAAAATTACCAACTAAAAAAAGATAGCGGACTGTAAATGGATATTCATTATAAAATATAAGTTAAATGGAGAAGAGAACCGGTACGAAAGCGTTTCTCTCTGGCTTCTTTCTACCTGCTTTCCCCTTTCTTCCCTCCCTTTTTAGCTTTTTTAGTTTCTTCCTTTTCCCGACATTAGCTTTCTGCAGTTCCCAACTTTTGTTTTGTTGTGCTTGTTGGGGGTCCTCCCCTGATGGAGGGCCTCCCTTCGACCCCTATGACCTCCCTAGAGAGAGGGGAAACATCCCTATTCTAACTCGTGAACTGCTCATCCAAAATCCATGTGAATTAAGCCATACCAACTCTGTTAAGATCTCGCCCATTGAAGCATGGAAAAACAAGCTATATACACCTTCAAAAAAATATCTTTGAAGCACTATGATAAGGTCATGTCCGATGGAGTTGTTAGTCCCCCTATGGAGTTATTACAAGTTGGAGCAAATTAAAGGTATGGTCCTCTGCGCTTATTGGTTTTTTCTGGAATAAACGACCAATGATTCCTACGATAAACGCTTGGGCCAAATCACGATGGGACTCTAACGGTTTAGAGAAAGTTCTGTTGAGAGAAGATGACTCTATCTTGTTCAAATTTACAGATGAAAATCAGTTGCTAGCTATATTGGAGCAAGGTCCCTTGCATATAAGGGATCAACCTCTCTTTGTTAAGAAATGGAAGCTTGGTATGGCTATGGGTAGAAGCACAATGGATACAATCCCTATTTGGGTACAATTCCATAATCTTCCTTTAAAACTATGGACAATTGAAGGCTTGAGCATTCTTGCAAGCTCATTGGGGAAGCCTTTAGCTATGAACACCCAAACAACTCAAATGGAGAGAATCGCGTATACGAAAATTTGTATTGAGGTTCTGGAATCTTCTTCTTTACCGAACAATGTGTCTGTTAGGTGTTTGGAAGATGATGGAGAATTTGTGAAAAAATACATTTCGATTGCCTATACATGGAAGCCCAACACAACAACCAAGATATGGAAACTTATGGCGAATCTCTTTCTTACTGACGGGTAACAAAAACTCATGGGTACAAACAATATAGACAATGCTAAGGTAGGCTCTGGCTTACTAGAGGAAAATCTGGATATGGTAACCATTATGCTCAAAAAAGGTGGTACAGAGGCATTGGCCCATATTCCAATTGAGAAGAAAGGCAAATCTATATCGATGGAGGATACATCTCCCAACTTAAGCAAGGGGCCAGAGCCGTCTCAACTGAATAAATCACATACTACTAATGATCAAGAGTTGGTAGGAGGCACTGATGTTTATTCTAAGGAAAAACATGTTATAGTTGACAAAGGAGAGGAGTCAGCACATATTGAGATTGTTGTTGGTTCTGTTGATCGAGGACGGGCAGATAGTAAGGAACAATTTGCTGGACCCATTGCATAAAGATGGGATAGTTAATCCTGTTGATGGCAAGAACTTTATTTCTTGTGAGGATCCAATTATGCAATTGGGGGTTAGGAATTCTAAGATGGTTGATTGTTCTGAGATGTCTCCTGTCAAGTCCCCTACTGGTTCTAGATTGGGAAAATGTAATGTTATGTAGGAATCTTCACACCATGAGGTGTTTAATCGATATAGTGATTCTCTAGGTTGTGAGGAATCATGTGTGCAGTTGCAATGTTGGGACATTTGAAGTTGTTACAAATAACCTTCTTGCACAGGATGAAACTACTAGTGTTGTCGTAGGTGTGCATATTGGTGCTGGGGATATAGCTACTAGTGATGAAGACAATGGTAATCAAGTAGTTAGTGTGAGGACTGAACAAGTTGTCACACACATTTTCTAGAGAAACAACTCTGGACAATTTCAGTGTAGAAAATGGCGAGAATCTGGACAGTAGCATGAGTGAGTTCACTTTCAAATATTTGGAGCATTGTCGGATTGAGTAGGCCAACATGCTGACTCCAACTACAACTGTTAGGCAAACTAAGAATTAGGAGATAAGGGATGTAGAACATACAAAGGATTGTGATAGCCCACTAGTTGTAGTCCACGTCCTAGACATTCCTGGCAATTTTTGTGTACAACCTAAATCTGCAAAAAAGAAATCTGCTAGGAAGAGAAAGCAAAATCCTAAATATAAGAAATGATGAATGAGCTTTCCCATAAAGATGAAACTTCAATAGTGCCTACAATTGTTTCTTGTTGTTGTCTATTATGCAAATAGTTTTAGGTGATATTGTAATATGATGGTAGACTTAAAGCCATAAACTAGTTGCAACGATCGATTTAGTTTTAACTATAATAATAATCTTTTTAATTTAAAAAAAAAAGTTAAATGGAATAGTCAAAAGATACAACGCTAGGCTAATAACAAAAGGTTATACCTAAATCTATAGTATTAATTATTGTAAACTTTTGCACCTGTTGTAAGATCAATACTAGTTGTGTCATTTTAAAACAAAAAAACCTATTTGTGTCATACTATCTCTTGCTATTAACTTAGACTATTTTCAGCAACAGTTTGAAGTAAAAAATGTTTTTCTGCAACAGTTTGAAGTGTTTACGGATCCACTCCTTAGGTTTACACGAGAAGAAGGAAACATTCGTAAACTAAAATGATCATTGTGTAAATAAAAGCAATCATAAGAACATGGTTAAGGAGATTCAATCATGCACTGACATAGTATGGGTTTAAGCTAGTTTTGGCAATAGTACGGATTTAAGCTAGTTTTGGCAAATAAGACCTTATTTTATAAACATGAGTATGTTAGATGATATAATTGTAACAGATAATTAACATAAATTAAATTGAGAAACTTAAAACTAAAGAAATTGAAATAAAGGATTTAAGCTTCTCAAATGCATGAAATTTCTCGGTCTAAACAAAAATTATCTATCTCATAAAGGAATTATATACTTTAGATCTCTTAACTGAAATCAGTATGCTATCTGTGAGCCAATAAATACTCCTATTAAGGTGAATCATGTCTTTTGCATTTCTCCTATACTCCAATTCTGACAAATAAGGAGAGATATCAAAGAATAATTAAGAAGTTAATATATTTAACTTACACTAGGCCGTATATAACATAAACAGCCAGTTACGAGTCAATTTTAAAATCCAAGTGGCCACACATAAATATTATTATCCAGATTTTAACCTATTTAAAATTATCTTCAAGAAATGGTGCTTTGTTCTCCGATATCTTAATGTTGTGATATCTTATGTAAATTTTGATTTTGCAAGTAATAGAATGAATAGGAAATCCATTTTTAAATCAGGCCCCAACTCGAAGAAAAGAGTTAGCAGGAATGACAACTCCTTTGAAATGAACTCCTGAGTCCAAAACACAAGGGTTTTAAGTAGGTTGTGTTAGACTCTCATGCGAGTTTTTCAGGTGCTTGCCAACTTTTGCATTTGGAAGTCCCTTGTAAATATGCATTACTGTTCTCTCTTGGATCATAGTTACCGCTTCTGTCCAATTTCTCTCTTTCCCGTCTCGTCCACTTACCATTTATTTTGCTAGCTGTAAGCACTTAAAGATCAATGGTTACTGTTTGTTCGTGTCCATTACCCTCTTGAAATTGGGTTTCGTCTGAAGATTTTTGTTTATATCTGCTGTGCTGCACGAGGGCATGATAGAAACGTACAACCATGGGTTTGAGCTTGGTCATTGGTGGATATTTTCTGACATGATGACGAAACCGTAAAAGTTCGATAAACGACTTGTATGACAAGGTGGGGTCATATAGACCAAATGGACCACCTAGGACACAGAATTGAGGTTCAACAGAAGCAACTTTCGGTGCATGGTTTGGCCCCAGGAAGAGAGTCCAGGAGATGGACACCTGGATCAAACAGATTCACGTCAGTTTCAGCGCTAGTTAATGCTACATAACAATCACATTGCAGAAGTGAAATCATATCCACCACGAATTGGTCAGAATAGTGCTCTGAGTGGTAGTGTACACAACCACCACATGTTACTTCATTTCAATCCAGAAGGCTCATGGAGTATATTTATCATGGTAGGGATTGAAGGAACAAAGA
The DNA here is from genome assembly GCA_027563885.1 of Erythroxylum longipes. Lineage (NCBI taxonomy): Eukaryota > Viridiplantae > Streptophyta > Magnoliopsida > Malpighiales > Erythroxylaceae > Erythroxylum > Erythroxylum longipes. The sequence goes on from JAOQMS010043124.1 coordinate 4,381, forward strand.
CAGATATTAATATGTTATTTAAAATAGTCAATCATTGTCTGCCAAGTTGATTGAAATATGTTTTCATTCTGAATAAGACTTGCAGCTACTACTTCTGGTATTTGTATATTTCGTGAACGCAAATAGTACATGGCACCGCAAAGAACTTGATCGATCCATTAGCAAAATGGAGAGGCCTTCATTGCTTCAGCTAAGAAGAAAATGCTTGTCCACTTCCTTGGTAAGTGTTAGCCAACAGCTTGCTTTATAGTTTTGCTGCAACATGTAGACACTGTATCTACTTTATTTCCTGCACAACAAGACAGAACTTGACCAAGATTGGCGCCTTATAACTTGAGAATTCTGGAAATAAACCAACTATAATGGGCTTCAGGAATTCTTGGATTGAACTAAAGTGTCATCGATGTAGAAGGGATTGATCTCCAGAGACCAATTAGTGTAGTCATAGTCCAAGTGCCAATTTTCAGGTTCCCCAAGAGTAATGTGTAATATGTAGCATAGACTTTATTACGTATTTCGGATTGTACATGAAAAGGTTAAAAATAAAGAAAATGCGAAATATCTGATTTCAGTTCTATCTCTGATTCTAAAGCAATTTCCAAGCACCAAATAATTTTCAATCTCCCAAGACCTTTACGGATTATGCTCACTGACACGTGGTTAACGCCTTCCTAAAGATTTCTCGATAAGTCTCTTAACGGGTCAGAGGATTCGTATGCTTACGATTGATATAAGCAATTACAGGAGACCTTAACCTTTATATATAACTTTCATATCGAGCTTCCCCATCATAAGTCCAATATGGATCCGGTTCACGCTAATAGGGAACCATTTTTCACCTGGACTTCGACACATTGATTTAAATCATTTATTGGGCTACTTTATTACCCTTATCTGGATCAAATTACGTAACTTAACCGATAATTTATTGAAAAGCCAAAAATTACAATTAATGTTGTCCACTTAATAGGAAAGACAAAAATGTCTTACATTCTCCCCCTTGGACAATCATTAATTGCGGTTTTTATTTACGTTTAAAACAGTTTGAAAACTCGATTAAGCTACGCTACTGTATTGGTACCAAATTTAAAAAAACATTTGATCCAAAGGTAATAAAAGTCCAACATTCCGTCTTACAAGGTTTTCGATACTGAAAAATATCAAACACATGTGTCATGTGTGACACAGGTCCAATATAATCACAAATATCTAATACCTTACTAACATGAATGAGAAAATGGAGTGTGGTAAACTAGAATGATACCTGTATGATCCAAATTATATCATCTTCGTTTGTAGGTTTCGATTTCTCCAACTGTATGCTAAATCGCATACGCTAAACTGCATGAGAGAAATCTCATTTTCTCTCACTGAATGCTAAACAACATTAGAGAAAACTTGTTTCCTCTCACCAAATGTTAAACAACAATAAAGAAAACCTTTATGTTCTCTAATTGAATGCTAAACTGTATCAGAGAACCTTTATGCTCTCCAACTGAATTCTAAACTGCATTAGAGAACCTTTATGAGACTAAAAACTTATATCCTCCTATATCATGTAAAACTTTAAGGATATCTGAACAAAATTGTATGTGTCTAAATGACATAGGATTAAGGTCAATCTGTATATATGCCCAATGACCTTTAAATGCTTAAGATTGACACAGATTTTAAGACTTTCATATGTATTATGACTATACATAAGAACAGTTATTACTGAGGATAAAAAGATGATCATCTTTATTAATAAATAATTGTAATGTCATAATACATTAAAATGTACAAACATTTAAGGAACAAATACAATGATCCCTAACTACTGCTGTCTAAGGACTTTAACACACTCATATCGGATACATGTTTAACAAATACTACTGGGTGAAGTCCTTTTGTTAAAGGATCAGCTAACATCTACTCAGTCCTGATATGCTCCACTTCAACATCACCTTTCTGAATCAACTCTTTTATGGTCAAGTATTTAACCTCCAAATGCTTAGACTCTGTGATATTCTTGTTGTTGTTACTAAACAATATTGCAGCAAGATTATCAAAATATAACCGAATAGATCTAGCAATCGAATCTACCATAGTAATTCATAAATTAAGTTTCTGAGTCAAACTGTCTGTGTAGCATTTCCATAACATGCAACGAACTCTGCATGCTTGGTCGAGTAAGTAACCAGTTTTTGTTTAACACTCTTCCACCATACTGCACCATCTGCCAGCATAAAAATATACCCTAAAGTAGATTTGCGATCATCTGGACACATAGCAAAATCGAAGTCTGTATATCCTGTGAGGTTTAAATCGTTGACTTTTCTATATGTCAACGTATAATACTTGGTACCCTTTAGGTATCTCAGCACTCGCTTAACTGCATTCCAATGATCCACACCTGGGTTAGTCAGATATCGGCCTAGCAGTCCAACAACAAATGCAATGTCCGGTCTAGTGCATACTTGGGCATACATCAAGCTACCAACTGCACTAGAGTACAGGACATTCATCATAACCTCTCTCTCAACTTTATTCTTTGGACATTGTGTCAAAGATAATCTCTCGCCTTGAGAGATAGGTGCTATAACAGGTTTACATTCAGCCATATTAAGCCTTTGTAGCACTCACTTTATGTATGCTCTTTATGAGAGGCTCAATAAGTGTTGAGATATGTTCTTATGAATCTGTATATCGAGGATAAAAGATACTTCACCTAAATCCTTCACGTCAAAGTGTTTGGCCAAAAGTTGCTTTACCTCTTGCAACATGGTCAAATCGTTTGACGCGAGCAAGATATTATCCACATACAGTAATATGAAGATAATTTTGCTCTTCCTGACCTTATAGTATAAGCATCTTTCAACTTTGTTTTCCAGAAAGCTGAATGAGGTCAAAACCACATCGAATTTTAGGTACCATTATTTGAAAGCTTGTTTCAAAATGTATATTGATTTAGTTAACTTACAACCCTTGTCAGTTGCATCATGATCCTGAAATCCTTCATGTTGCTCCATATAGAGCTCCTCATAAAGTTCACCATTCAAGAAAGCGGTTTTAACGTCCATCTAATGTAACTCCATGTCATAATGAGCTACTATTGCCATAATCACTCTAAATACTATTGTCATAATCACTCTAAATGCATTCTTTGAGGACACAGGAGAGAAGGTAACATTAAAGTCAACTCCTTCTCTCTGAGTGAATCCCCTAGTAACCAAACGTGCCTTAAACCACTCAACTTAACCCTGTGTGTCCTTCTTGGTCTTATATAGCCATTTGCAACTGACAGGCCTACAATGTTGAGGTAAACCAACCACCTCCTATACCTTATTATACCTCATAGATTGCATCTCATCCTTGATTGCTTCCCACCACATATCTGCATGGAGTCCAGAAATGACTTATGAAAAAGTAACTAAATCTACAACATGTCCTATGTCATAGTCTTACTCACCTAAATAGACTATGTAATCTGACAAGATCGCAGGTCGCCTTTCTCTAGTAGATAGGCACAACTGCATAGGTTCTTATACCTCATAAACCTCTTCCTGAATAGGTGTAAGTTCCTGTGTCTGTGTAGGCATAGTACTTAGACCTTCATCCACTAGATATGACTGTATGAGAGGCAGATACATAATAATTGTAGTATCCTTCCTGCTAACTCTTGGAGGATGTGAGGATCCTCTCTCATCATGGACATTGTATTCCAAAAACTTAGATTTATGCGATTCCACTATTTTGGCCTCTCATTCTCTACAGTAAAATTTGTAACCCTTAGAATGGTTAGGATAACCAAATAACAACAAGTGGAACGAGGTTACAATTTGCTCTTATAAGGATTATATAACCTTACCTTAGTAGGGAAGCCCCACACACAAATGTGTGCAAGGCTTCGCTGCCTTCCAACCCAAAGTTCAAAAAGCGTCTTTGGCACTGACTTACTTAGGACTTTATTCAAGATATATAATGTCATCTTGATGGCTTCAGCCCAAAGATATTCAAGTAGGTTAGTCCTGCTCTGCATTGACCTCATCATGTCCTTTAGGGTGTGATTGCGCCTTTCGGCCACACCATTTTGCTTAAGATTACCTGGCATAATGAATTGATTTACTATTCCAACTTATTCCAAATACCTGACAAACGAACCTTTTTCTTGTCCTAAAACCCCATCTTTGCCATACTATTCCCCTCCCCTATCAGATCTGACTATCTTTATTGATTTTTCCAATTAGTTCTCAACCTTAATTTTAAAGATCTTGAACTTATCAAGAACTTCAGACTTCTCTTTAAGCAAAAATACATAGCCATAGCGGGAATAATAATCTATGAATGTCAGAAAATATCTAGCATTGCATAACGTAACTGTATAGGGACCATTAACATCTGTATGTATGAGGTCCAATAAACCAGAAGCATGAGTTAACCATTTTTTCTTTATTTTGGTCAACTTACCCTTACAACAATCGATACATGTTTCCAAATCACTGAAGTCCAGAGTTGGGAGAATGTTATCCTTTATCAACCTCTCAACCCTCTCCCTGGAAATTTGGCCAAGACGTTTATGCCATAACATGTACGATTTATCCTTTATGAAGGCTCTCTTACGAGTAACAGGTTCAGCAATATAAGAAGAAACATACATTTCATTAGGAGTAAGACACATTTGATATAATTCGTAGGATAAGAAGGCAATTCCGATATATCTTGTATTGATAGAAATATTTACACTTGAATTATCAAATACAAAACGATAGCCCTCTCTATCCAAAACTGATACAAAGATCAAGTTCCTTCAGTGTATAAAATGTGTCTCGTAAAGCCAATACAAACCTCATATCGAGGTTTAAACATACATCTCCTACAAATAAAACATCCACCTCTTCATTGTTGTCGACCATCAGTCTCTCCTCTCCTTTAGTCGGCCTTCTCTTGGATCTGAACCCCTGCATTGTGGAAGCAATATGATTAGAAGCTCCACTATCTAATCACCAAGAACTTGATGTGGTTATAGCTACATTGTGTTTATGCATCATAAAGGCCGAAGGGTTACTTGACAGCTATTTCTTGACCTTCCATATCTTGTACTTTGAGTAATCAAACTCTCAAGGGAGAGTATTTAGTGTCTGATACACTATGAGTATGTCAGCAATCGGTATATCCAGTGCCTTCAGCCTACTCTGAAGGTGAACCATCCTTATGATATACTCTCAAATGCCTCCTTCTCCCGTGTACCTTATGAAGAATAGTTCCTTAATCAAGGTGCTCTGCTCCGCATGGGAAGATACCTTATACCTCTGGGAAATGCTATCCATGAACTCCCTTGCTATGTTCGTGTCCGCCAATCCACTAAGCAGATGATCTGAGATTGATCTTTTGATGGTCAAATAGCACATCCTATTTGACCACTCTCAGGATGCCATAGCCGCTTTATCAGCTTTCGAGCTGATATTGATGAGTGGAGAAGGCTTCTCGATGTGCATTGCCATTTTGACATCAGCTATCTTTAGAGCAAACTTAACATCATTCTTCAACTTGTTGAAATTGAAACCAGTCAAGATTTCAATCGTGACAGCATTGTTGTTGAGGTGACTACAAAATTGAAAAGACAATGCAAAGATTAGTAAAATGCAGGATAACTGTGATACTTAAAGCATTAAAGCAGTATCTATACCGAGAATCCGATCACATATATTATAAAACACCGTTGGGCTAAATACATAATATATACAATTAGACCCCATATAAAAGTGATCAGAGTACAAATCATCAACTCTCATGACACTACCACCTTTAGGTGAATAGATCATTTAAGCAATGACTTTCTTCCATCTAATACCTTTATGAACATCTCAAAACCCTATGTAAGGCCAACACCTTTGGGTAGAATAACCAAACATAAGGCCAGAGACATCCCCAAATATGTAAGTAAAACAATTTAAAATATTGGCTTGAAAGGCCACTTTGGTGACTACATTCTCATCAGTACCCTAGAAAGTCTACAAACATAAGGGATACATCTTTATGTCATCTTCACATTCTATATGAGCATAATGTATGTGAAAATTAACAAATGAAGAAAACAAAATACACAGTCAAATAATCACATACTAGTACTTAAACCATTGTCTTTAAATTTTATTTTAGACTTTTATTTAAAAATTCTCACTGAGAGTGACTATTGTAGTTTCCCAAACACTGAACCTACCACACGAGACAAAAAAATTTAAGTGTCTCCCTTATATGCAGTTCGGAGTATGAAAATGTACTCAAAATTAGCTTTAAAAAAGCTTCAAAAACTTTTCTGGAATCCAATTACCAACGTAATAAATCCAGAAAAATTGGAAAAACTCTTTAATTTCCCAGACCTGAAAATTGACCCAAAAAGACCAGGGACAATTTTATGAGAATTTCTGAAAAAAAAATTGGGTGCTGACGTCAGCATCACTGTAGCGTTGATGTTAACGTAGCAATGTGCGTTGACGTTATCGTGCGTATGGTTTTCGGTGCTCATGCGCTGCGCATGTGTGCGCCGACGCTCTCCAGATGCACACTCGCCCCTATGCACATATGCGCGTTTATCACAAATCCAGCGGGTCACATGTTGGGACGGATGCGACGCATGGGACACATGCGCCAACCGTCCCGCGCTTGGCAAGTGCTTTGCACACCTGACACGCGTCTGTTGCTCCATGGAGAGAGGTGGCGAGACTCGATTGGCATGTGTGACGCATGCACCAACCGTACTACCTTTGGCTACTGTAGCACCGTCGGGCATGTGCTCGACGTTGCGTTGCCCTCTACCGAGGAGAGCGATTTTCAGCATCCCGGGATGTCGTTTTTTACTCTGTTTGGCCCATTTTCAACCTGTTTTCATAGCTAGCATATGTATTCCATTTTTACGTAATCATATATGTAAAAATAATCGAAAAACGAATCAAAAACTGAAGAAAACCATATGAGATGAAAAACCAAAAAACCTTCGTTTTTGGTAACCCGATCACGTAACTGCTCTGATACCACATGTAATATGTAGCATATGTTGGACCAATGGAGGTTGACAAATCATTTCCTTCTATGTTTTGATAATAATAAAACTTAAGGAAATGGTTAAGAAATAATTTCAGGTTAATTGGATTAAAATGAAGTTATTGAGATGGAACACTAGTCGACTAATGTTGGCACAAATTGACTATCATGTTGTTGATGAATTACAAGTCAGATGAAAATTAGAAGATCAAGATTGTAATAATGAGTATTAGATTTAAACAACGTGGAAGTCATGAGAAGATCTTGCTTGAAGAATTCAAATATGTATCTCAACAATCAAAGATTGGAGATTTTATGAGATCTGTCAGTTGGAGAACTAGACAAGTCGACTATCATATTACAAGTCGACTATCAACAATTAGACTTGTTAGTTGGATAATTGCACTAGTCGACTATCATGGTATTAGTCGACTATTCGAAGAGCGGAGCTAAAAGATTCATGAAAAACGTTTGTGCTAGTCGACTAACACTTAGAAGACAAGTTGACTTTAATGTACTAGTCGACTATTACATACCAACTAGTCGACTATCAGTTATAGCTGAACAAAATTTGACTTTGTTAATTGATTTCAAACGGGAGAAAATCTTCATACAACGGCTAGGAGCGTTCTACAATGGCTAGGAGAGTTCTACAACGTCTATAAACTTCTTGAAGCCTGCAAATAAAGGACTTTACTTCAGAGGATTGATTACATAAGTCCAAAGTGAAGCATACTTGCTTTAGTTCAAAATTATCCTCACATTGTTCTCAATTTGCTTCTTAGCATATTCTAATTGTATTCAGATATACTGAGCTTTACTACTTCATTTCTATCATTGTTATTATTATGAGCTGAGTGATTAGAGAAGAATCGCTTGGAAGGTAGGATTTGTGCTGGAAAACAAATCAACTGTAAGGTGTAGCTTGAGCCGGAAGTCAAGTTGATTGGAAGAGTTCACACTGAACTAAAAAG
>JAOQMS010043125.1:0-12376 GCA_027563885.1 Erythroxylum longipes
AAAAATTTATGAATAAATTGGGCCCAATTTGGTTATCAATTTTCTGCACTTTATATTTGTGGTTTTAAAAAAAATTTTATACCAATTTCTGAGTGATTGAGTGCTCTAACATGCCATCCTCGCGGGGAACGAACTCGGATATCACCATCGATGTTGGGTTTGGGTCTTGCGGGAGTGGGGTTTTACAAGTCTACCATTAGATTGCTCAGTTTTTGAAGATAATGCTTGTTGATTGATCATGACTAGAAGCATTGAATATTAAATTCTTGCTATGATTTTTGAAAGTCATTCATCTTTAGTTATAATTATATAGTCTTGGAAAATACGAGAATTGAGTAAATATTTCGAGTCTTTGAGCTTAATTTAATATTTTGCCCGATGATGGCCAAAAGCTAAGTGTGGGGGTATTTGATATGAATGAATTTTTGTTATTTTTATATATTATTTCATTTGAATTCATTCCTATCTTTTGTGTTTAATTGCTCATTTTGTGTTCCTATTGATTTTAGATTTACATTTAATGACAAAATACAAGTAAAAGATTAAGCATGAAAATACAGCGGCTAGAATGAAGCAAAAACGGTAGCATATGTTGGAAGCATAAGGAGTAAGACGACAGAGCAACATGAAGAAGCAGAAACGTAAATGGCAAGGAGAAAACACAGCGTAGGGAGAGTCACAACAGAGCCAGCCAAAATGCAACATCAAATGAACCAAAACAGCAATGCACAACCAAGTTGGGAAGGAGCAAACGACAATGCATAGCCACACTGAACAAAACAAAACGCAGACATAGTGAGAAGACATTAGTGAGGGTTTGAAGCAGTGAATAGGAGGCATAACCCAACAATGTTATTCGTCACATAATGAATAGTGGAGAAGGGTGGAAAAAAGAGAGAAAATAGAGTGGGTGGTGATATAAATAGAAGAGAGGAGTGGCGTGAAGAGAGAAGAAGAGTGACAGAATCAAGGAGGAGAAGAGAGAGCCGTGAATAGTGTAGGTAGTCCATTGATGTCTAATTGTCCCTTCGGTGAATAGTGCTATGAATAGTGTCGTGAATAGTGAGAAGAAGAGAGGTTGCGTAGTGAAGAGATAATAGGGGTTTCGGTAGGGTAACTGTTATAGGGTTGAAGGCTTTTTCTTAGAATAGACTCATGGAAGGCTAAGATCGTGACACCGGTTCAGAGGTAATATCGGCATCGACGACCCGGGTTAAGCATTTTTTATTATTTTGTTGTTTCTTTCTCTCATTAGGAATTTATTATGTTATCTTGTGTTTATTGGATTGGGTATTGAATGATGATGATTTTAATGCTCTATTGAATCATTTTTTTATGAAAACCCATTGCTAGAATCGAATGCAATACGTAGTCGTTGTATTCCTGATTTATGTGTAGTGATTAATGGTTCCAAATTATTAGAGATAACATAACATAGGTTAAATAATCCGAGATGATGTGATTATTGCCTAGATTGGTCTATTTTCTAATTCATAATGCAGTTGTCTGGATAAACTTAGAGAGGTTATTCTAGGTTTCCCAATAGCTAGGTTAATTAACAAGCGCTTCATGATTAACTAGCATCTAAGGAAAAATTGAGATTAACAGAGCTTGTTGTTAATCTACAACCAATAATTGCTAAGAGAGATAAAAGAACAACAAATCAATGAATAATGCTTAATTAGAGTGTAGGCCGAGATCGAACCAAAGAATCGGATCCCTACCGAATTCTCCAGTTTTATCATTTTTTGCATGTTTTCTTTAATGTGTTTTCATTAGGTTCATTTTGTTTTATTTATTATTAAATACAAAACCCCCTATAACCTAAACATTAATTAATTTCATTTCATAAGCTAACCGAACACTCCCTGTGGGATCGACCTAGAATCACCACAGCTACAGTAGTAATCTAGTTACTTTATTTTGACTAGCGTTACGACGAGCCGGTCAGATGCACACGGGGACTAGATCCTCCCTCATTTCTCAATAGTGGTATCAAAGCTGACTTTAATTCTATAATATGATTATAATTTGAATTTTATTAATCAAAATTTTGGAATTTAAACTATAAACCTTAAAATCATATTTTGATATGATTAATTTTAATATGAAAAGTAAGATCAATATTTTCAATACAAATACCAAAACCTTAAATCAAATTGGATTTGATTTAATGCATGTTAATCTCTCTACTTTATTAGTATTTAGCCTTAATAAGGTAATAGCCAGGAACAATTTAAGGATAATTCCTAAATTCAATATGGATTTTATAGTTATGATTTCATCATTATTTTATTTGTATAAGTATATTTATCGTATTGGTTTTATCTTATATTCTATTTAATTAAACAAATTTTCACACGATAAAGAATAACTTAAATTAATTATGTCAAAAATATAAAACCAAATGATTGGCAATAAAGCATAAACCAATAGATCATGCTTATCAAATATTAATTTCAATACTTGATTTGACCAATTAACTATCCGTTTTAAGAAAATATGAATTATTAGACACCATATTATTCATGTTTGACATTTTCTTGCATTACTTAAAAAAATTAGATAGATACTATATCAATCTTGTTCTTACAGTAATCTAAGTATGTGACAATCATAGCTTAGGTTAGAGAATTGGTTTTCATCTTAAATAATTAATAGGTTTTACTAAAATACATTTAATTAGTTAATGAAAATTATTTAAATTGACTAAAAGAGAAAAACTTTTATGAACAATATCATCACATGAACTAGTAACTAAGACTAGGATTAATGAATTTAAGCCATCTTAATGTTGAACCAGAAGTCCTAAATATGCTAATTCTCATTAGTTAAGCTTCATATATACTTTTTATTGCCTTCCTTTCTTTACTTTACTTCTCTTAGTGTTTTCTTTACTTCTCTTAGTGTTAGTTTACTTTAGCATAATTCATTCTTTGATTCAATCATTTAGATAACATGTATAAGTCCAAGCTAGTAATTTTTATTAATCCTTGTGTAATCAACATTTGATTCCTTTAAAGGGAATCCTCTTTGTTACTTGTGGTTAGTGAACTTTTAAAGGTACTTTCATAAATATTTTCTTTTCATTGGGGCTAACCAAAACATGACTATGCCTTAAGGTATACTTAAGCATCTGCCAAAAATTCAAATGTGAATATTGGTAAAGTGAAATTTTGTTTTTTTTTAAAATTTTTCCTAGTATTTGTTGCATTTTTGCTATCGTTTTAGTTTATTATTGAATTTTTTGCCTAACCTTAGTTTATCTTAATCATGGATTTATTCAAGATCTAACCCCAACCATTGAAGTATTCATACATAAACTCGTCTCTTTCCTTTTTGAGAAAGAAAGAGATTCATTGTTAACATCTCTCCCTCTCACTCTTAGATTTTTTTCCTCCTCCTTCTCTTTAGAATTTAAGAGTTATCTCGATTAGGAAGAGCTATATGCTTCCTTTGGTAAGGAAATAATGATTGTTTTTGTTTTTGTTTAGTTTATGATTCTTTTCATTTTCTCATTTTATTTCTTCTTCTATTTTTTTATAGCTAGTGCTTATTTCATTTTCTCATCAAAGGTTAATAAAGAGCTTGACAGTAGAGAGTTTATGACTGCATTTGAATTGCCTATGTTAAAACACTTGACATTTCGGTACTTTTCTTTTTGATTAATTCATCCTTCCTTTGTAAGTGATTTCACTTCTTTTTACACATTTTTATCTTTTTCCTCTTTATTTCTCATGGTTTGAAGTGCAAGAAAAAATAAATGTATTTTCTTAAGTATCTTGCTTCATTTTACTATTAAATACCTTGTTTTACTTATCTTGCTTCATTTTAATGTTAGATACCTTTTTTTTACTTAGTTTTTTTTAATTTCTTTCAAGTAATGCCGTGTTTTACTTAGTTTTTTTTATTTCTTTCAAGCAACTCTAAGAAATTTACTATGTGTTGAGATTATTAAAGAATTGAAGGCTATTTCAATCAGAAATCACAATAAAATCATAATTCTTAGAGGAATACGGTTTGACCTATAGGCATATAGATCAAATTAATTAAGGTATATGACCTATAGCAGACTTAAAGAGGGACCATATGGCAATGAAGGATGTCGATAAAGTAATAAAACTTGAGATATGGTTGTACTAGGGATTGTGAGCTAATTTCAAAAGGAAGAGAGAGATCTACAGTTTGGGAGCATAATTACACCAGAGACTGCATACAAATTTTTAAGGAAACATTAAAATTCACAGTCTAGAGGCACTAGAGTGCTAGAGATCGTGTACTAATTCCAAAGAAGTTAGAAAAATATACAACTTGAGGCCATAGTTCATTTTTAAGGGTTTTAATATATATATATGTAAAGAAAAAAACGTTAAAATTTGGAAGACTTTTGGAGACTTTTACACCTTAGACACATCTTTCTCTCTCTAGATCTTAGGGTTAGTTTTCATAAGGTTCAAGAACCCCCCCTAAAAGGCCAATTCCAAGGCTTTTTTCATCAAAGAATCAAGATTTAGGCATCATTTCAATGAATTAATTTATTAGTGGAATTAGGATATTGATTTTGTTGTCTTTTACTATGATTAATGGCTAATGTTTTCTTATGTTTAGATATGAGAATTTAATTTTATATGAATTGACTCATTTCAAGTTTGTGAATAGGATGTATTATTTTGAATTTCTTTGATTGATTTTAATGTATAATTTAGTTATGCTAGCGAATAAATTTTATTTTTGTTTATTTGTGGATGCCTCAAGAGACTCTGTATATGGGTGGACTATGTGTTAAGGTGATAAGGTTAAATGGAAGCTCGAGAGATACCCACGTGATCTTTTTAATTTTATAGTAAAATATTTCACAAAATTTCACAGTTCTTAGTGCATTCAAATTAGTGTTAGCATCAACAAGTATATAGATTAAAAAAATGGATAGTAGATGGTTGTAACTTTAGAGAGTGCAATTTCAGTGTCGAAGAAATCATGTCGATCTAGTTAAATATATCAATTCTATGTTAATTGATTCATGAAATAAAAGATAATATTAGGGGAGGTACTTGTCTAAACATTTATATATTTGATTTAATTCTTGCTTATTAATTACCTTGTTATTAATTCTCTTTACTACTTGGGATGACTCGAGTCTGGCTTGGCCAGGCCAGAATTTTATTTTTAAAAAAAAAAACAAAATGATGTCATTTTATGATAAAATGATGTCATTTTATGATAAAATGATGTCGTTTTAGGTTGTCTGGACATCCGGTCTTGAGGCCCGGTTAACCTAGGCCTAGCTCCCTGAATTCAAACCTAGCTCGGGCCCTTTTACCATCCTTATTTACTACCTATTTAAGTTTTAGATTTAGCTTACATTTCTTTAATAAAAATCCAAAAAATCATTGTTTTATTTATTTAGTTTCAACTAGTTAATAGTTTTAAGTTACCTGATCCACACCGCTTCCTCGTAGGTTTTACTCCTGCTTCACAGGGATACATTTTATATGTTATTAGGGGTTAAATTAGTTATTATCTAGCACTTTTATCAAAAATTTTTATTTAAATTATATGATGTTTTCCTAATGTTTAGTTCGTTGTCTTGTAAGTAAGGAATTAAAGGAGAATTCTCATTTTTAAGTCCAAAATTCTCCATATTTGTCTATCTAAAGTTATATTAAAGTCAATAAAAAGCTAATAAGATGGACAACAACTTTTCAGAAGGTATTGAGGATCAACTCAAGATCGAAGATGTTGACAATTAGAGAATTAAGCATCATAATATCTAGATGGGCTTGTGTTGGACCCATGTTTAAGAACACCTGAATGTGTTTAAGGAGTAGTGAGTTATATGAAGAAACAGAACATCCGCTTGAGTTTATGTCTTACTTTTGTTAGACAACATACCTACATGTCTTGCACTCATGTTTGATTATTTGGGAAATGTTGTTAATCATTATAGAACATGATTTTATTATGTTTGATGTCAAACCTGTATTGATTGATAATTTTAGGATTAGAGATTCAGAACAAAATTGATGCCAAATGTGGAAGTTGGTCTAATTTTGGTTCATATAACATAAATTCTAAGTATGTACAAACTCTAAAGTTCAAGCACTCTAGGACTCTATTTTGTAACATTAAATATAAATACTCTTATTAAATTTTGCTTTTCAAACTTTTAAAATTATGTGATAGTTTCCTTGTAAATGTTTTCATATTTTCAGTCTTTCATAACATCGAAGAAGGATTCTAGAGCAAGATCAAAGGAGACTATGACAAATATTTTGTTTTTGTACATCTCTTCTTTTCCTTATGTTAAGAATGATTTATTTTGTTTTTTATAATTATTTTAAATGACTAAAAACCTAGTTAGGATTAAGGATGTAGCTTATGATAGATTCTTAAATTATTAATGAATGATTTTACTGTTTATGGGTTAAATTTATTCTCTTCGGTCTTAATTTTCAAGTTGTGATTAGCCATCATGATTCAATTTTTTGATTTTCTAAAGGACCAAGAGATAAAGTAAAATTCATACAATAGGAGAATAAATATCTTAGATTTAAAGAATGAAAGTATCATAGACTGCTATGATAACAACAAGATTAACTGGGCTTAGTGAGTTTGATTAAGTTGAACTGTGTATCGAAAGGTGGCAGTTACTTAATTCAATATACATATGTGCATTAAAGAGGACATAGATACTTTAGATTAATTATTATTTAAACCTAAATAGTCAATCTTATATAGTAATTGGAATTCCATATAAGTGAATCTTAGAACCTTAATATTTGTTTTATTAATTTTTATTCACTAGTATAACTATCTTGCTTTTATTAGTTTAGCAACTTAATTCTCTTTCATTAAATATTGTTTCTTAGTTTTATTAGTTAAATAGTATTAATAGACATAGTTATATGGTTCTTGTAGGATCAGTACTCTAAATTACTTCAGTATTAATAACTTAGTATGATCGATTTAGTACACTTATAAATAGATTCAAATTTTGGCACCATTATTAGGGCCTATTTATTTACCAGTGTTAATCTTAGGTTTCTTTTTGTTTTATTATTATTTTTATATAATTTTATGTAGCTCTCTTGTGTTGCATCTTTAGAATTGACATCATGATTAAGAATCTTCATACTTGGCACCAAATATAGCTAATCTTTAAAATCAGAGGAAGATGCCATTAAATTGTGATATAGTCAATAAGAAGGCATGCTATCATTACGTCGTGTATGGGCATCCTTCCCATACATGCATGAACATAGGGCCTACCTATATTATTACTAAGAGGACAATTATATGGTTGCCTATGAGAGAAATAGTTGAATGATTCTTTCTCAAATATGTACAATTTAGGATGGAACAACCATCCAAATTTCTTTTGGGAGGAGCAAGGAGTTAGAGAGCGTAGACATATGGGATCTAGGTTCTAACTAAGACCTTAATGTCAATATCCATAATCATCTTAAAATTCAAAGTATAGAAGAGATGTTTCAACAGTACATGTCCTTTATCACCATAAAGTTAGGTAAATTGGACAAACTTGGATGTAAAATGAGATAATTTAAAAAGATGGTTCAATTTAATTGTGCATCTATTCACAATTCAACGATCTAAGTGAACCAAATTGAAGAGATCAACAAAATTTTCCTAATACGATAAAGGGGAACTTAAGAGATCAAGTGTTAGTCATTCCACTTAGGAGTGACAAATCACTTCATATTAAAGTTGCTACAGAGGAGGAAGTTACGAAACCAAACAAGCCTACAAAAATAAAGACGAATAAGAAGGAAAATGAACAAGAGCAAGAGCCAAAGAAGGCAACTATTAAGGAGTTATCATCAGTCACCTTAAGTAAGGAGTTCTTTGTCATCCAGAAAGAAAAACTACCACAATCAAAGATCCTTAGAGTTTTATCATTTCTTGTAATATTGGCAATTTATCAATTAAAAGCACGTTAGTGAAACTACGGAGTATTAAGTTGATGTTATGTAACTTTATTCTAGTGTAGCATGTGGCATATTTAAGAAAAAATGAGCCTTTGATCCTGAAGAACAGAGAAAGCAACCCTTTAATTATAGATTGATTAAGAATTTCAACTAAAAGGCTTTCAAGGAAGTTCCTGCTAAGAGGTAACCAATGTTCCAATCATTTATTTAGTTTATAAGTTTTATTTCTCTACTAATGTTTGTCCTATTATTTTATAGGTAACCTTTTTCTATTTTTTAGATCTTACATTATAAACTTGGCATGAAATTAGGGAAGTTTTGTCTAACTTCATTATCTTTCATATATGCTTTCATTATCTTATTTATTTAACATTGAGGATAATGTTATGTTTAAGAGTGAGAGTGAATTCAAGAGATTTTTTATTTTTTATTACTTGTGTGTTTAGGGTGTTTTAGGGTTAGATATCTAGATTTCTTATTATTGTGTATAGGAACTCATCGTTTACTTTTGGATGATGGAATGGTTTATGCATAACTATATATTAGAATGATCATTAAAAATTAAGTGCATAATATGATTGCGTTGTTGTTAGGCAATCTTGATTTTGTGAATACTAATAAACGAAATTTATTAAGTGAAGATGTTTTGATTAGATTTAAGTGATCTTATAAGAATTTGAGCCTTTTTGTATATTGTTTTCTTTTGAATATGAATTTCTTCTTTAATTTTGAATATCTACAACTAACATTTCTTCTTTTCAAGATTACTTATAAGGTGTTTATAATCATTAAAATGATAAAGGCACTTAAGATATTTTCTTAAGACAAATTGTCTACCTTTTGTATATTAAACAATTAATAAGTCCCTTTGAGCTTATAATGAAATTTTATTCTTTCTCTTTGTAACCCTTTCCTAATAACCTTGAGCATAAAACACAAATAATTAATTTTACCTTGATTTATGGTTAGTAGAGGTTTTAATTATGATTTGATATGGTTGGGTATGGTATACAAAGAAATGAATGGAGGGATGATGATGACCTATATGAAAATGGCAATGTTAAAAGGAAAATTTCATGCCAAATCAAATAAATTAAAAAAGAAAATTTTATACAACGAACTTTATCTAAATCTCTCGCTAACTTAAATATATCCTTTTCTCCATCTTTGGTTTCTAATTGTTGATGTAATTTCTCATAGGCTCTACTTTTAGTTTATGAGATTATCTTCTTCGCCTCTTTCTTTGCCAATTGGTAACTTTCTCTATTACTCTCTCTACCTCTGTGTTACTATCTAATGGAGCTTTATAGGCACCCTTCTTGATTTTAAAATTTTCTTGCACATCATCATTCCACACCAAGAATCTATCTTACTACCTGTAGGCCCTTTGGAAATACCCAAGATTTCTTTAGTTGTATTCCCTAAAAGAGTTGCCACTCTTTACCACATCTGACTAGCATCTCCTTCCAATTTGCATTATTTTCTATTTCTAAGTTATTCCAGTGTATCTCTTTTTAGATTCTACTATTTGACTCTAGTATACCTTTATGACTTCTCTTTTGCCTCCAATTCTGGATTATAAGATCCAAAACCAATAAATCTATGCTGAGTTGACAAGAAAGCGTTAAGTATCATTTGGAATCTTTACAACTAGTTCTATCACTTTGTCTTATGAGGAAGTAGTCAATATGAGTTTTCATGGTTTTGTTAAAAGTCACCAAGTGCTCCTCATTTTTCTTGAAAAAGAGTTGGCTATCACCAATTTAAAGGCCACTACGAGATCCAACAAAGCAATCTCACTATCATTCATATCACCATACCCAACGCTCCCATGAGTCCATGAATATCCATCCAAGGTTGCCCCTATATAACCATTAAAGTCTCCTCCTAGAACAACTCTTTTGTGAACAGGAGCTGCTCAATCACCTCATCTAACTCTTCCCAGAATTGGCACTTAAGGTATTCGTCTAACCTTACTTGAGGTACATAAGTACATACCACATTGAAAATAACACCTTTCACCACAATCTTTGAATACATATTCCTATCATTAATCCTCTTTACCCATACAACATGACGTATGAGTTTCTTGATAACCAAGATATGTACCTTATTCTATTATCTCAAACACCCTGAATACCAAAGTTTGAACCCATTAATCTCTTTCACTTTAGGCCTCGTCTATTTTGTCTCTTGGATGCACGCTATATAAATCTTATATTTGTCTAAAATCTTCACTAATTCCAAAGACTTTCATGTAAAGTTCTCAATGTTCCAAAAGCCTGTTCACAATTTGTCAACATCTTCTTGTAACATCCCGCTATCCATGTTGAGGCTAGAATAATAATTATGAGAGATTATTGAGAGAGTAAAAAATACATTTCATGCTCATGCATTATATGATATGCACATACACTTGAATATTGAATTTTTGGGCATGAAAATAATTGTATATACATTCATTGACATTCCGGTATAAATTTTTATAAATGTGGTTTTTATTAAGAATTGAGGTTTCTGTATGTTGAAAATTGATTTGGAGAGTGTATTAAGTGATTTAGAATTTTTGGTGAATTCTAGGAATAATTTCTGAAATTATTGAATATTATTATCCTAGGAAAAAAGCTGTCTGACGAGTAAATTGGTGAATGGAAAATAGAAATAAGAAACCAAATGATATTGGAGAATTTTGAAAATGATTTTGAAAATTTGGAGATGACTTTATAATTTGTTAGAAAATGTTATTGAAATTATTTTAGAGATAATTGGTTCTTAAAGATGGGAGTAATGGAAATAGTTCAATAAGAACTAGTTAGTTAGGAAACTAGCTAAGACCTTTGGAAATTGGATAAGTGTCCAAGTCTAAAGTTAAGTTTTCTTAACTTTAAAAGACTAGGTTTTTAGTACTTACATCTTCTCCTCCTCCCTTGTAGCTTTCTTCTTCAAAGTTGCTTCTTTGACACAAAGTTTTTCATCAAATCTTCACCAAAGAAAAACCTTGTTTTTATCTATCCACTTACTACTCACAACTTCAGTTTTCTTTCTTTTTCCTCAAGAAAAATCAAAACTTGCCAACTTCCATAGTGATGTACATAAGTTGGATGAGAAGCTAGGCTTGGTGTTCTCTTGAAGGATTTGGAGCTAAATCAAGTAAGTTACATGTTGATCTTCATGGGTTAGTGTAAATGGAACATGTATGATGAGTAATTTAAGATTGATGGGTTGGTCATGAATTTATTATATGTATGTGTCGTAGATCAAGAATAAAGATTGATGATGTCTTGTTTTGAGTATATGATTTGTTGATAATTGACAAGTTCTTGTTGAGATAATTTTTTAGATAGAAAGGTCATTATAATGAATGTGTATATGACATGTTTTGTTGTTGGTGTATATGATCAAGCATGGATTTTGAATTGTATATAGATGATATTGAACTATAATTGGGGTATAATTGGAGAGGAAATGATGTGGATATAAGTTAGAAGTGATATACTAAGCAAAAGAGATGAATTAGGATGAAATTGATGTTGAAGTGTGCTGGAAATATGTTAGATGTAGTGTTTCTACTGAACATGCATATGTAATTTAAATATATCTTGACCTACGAATATCCAAATAGGATTATTGTTAATTTATATTAAACTAGATACGAATAGCTACAATTTTCATGAAGAAATCGAGTTTGAATTCTGTCTCTAAGAGTGGTGAAATTTGTCTTCAAGTTAAGTTTCAAATTATGTCTCTGTTTTTGAACAATATGTAATAAATTATTTGTAACTTTCAAAATACTGAGCCAAATTGTATGAACTTAGGTTTTTTAGAAACTTAATACATAGATAAACAATTGTTTAAAAGAAGACTTCACCTAAAAACCTCATTTTCTAGGTGTAAAATGGAAGTGAAGTTAGGTTATAAATAAAAGACAGAAGAAGGAGTGCAATGGTTTAGAAGCAGGTCGCGATCGTGTCGGGTCACGATTGCGACTCTGCTGGGCGAAAGCAGAAATCGCGTAGCGATCGACGCATTGCTATCGCGACCCGAGGGTTGTATGCGGGAGATTTTTTTATTGAACATATGTTGGTATTTTGATGATATCTTGAGCTGTAGATGTTCAAATGAGGTGATTCTTGATTCAAATTAAAGTAGAGACATAATTATACAACTTTGTTGAAGAAATATAAATTTATTTCTATCTCTAAGACTTTAAAAATCTGGTGTGAAATTGAGTCTTGATTGAGGTTGTAGTACTACCCGAGACAGAAATTATGTCTTGATGTTATCATAAAAACTGAATGGATATATGCTAAATTAGACAAAGGTATCTTCACAAAAGTTGTAGTTAATTTTTTAATCTTTCAATTGGTATTAAGTTTGTAATTTTTAAATATCTGAGTTGAAAGATATGAGTTGTACAATTTGAGGGTATG
>JAOQMS010043126.1:0-12371 GCA_027563885.1 Erythroxylum longipes
CGAGGTTTAAGTGTTAAGTGATGTGACACGCCACCCTCGCGGGGCGCGGATTCGGATATCACTATCGATATCGGGTTCGGGTCCAGCAGGAGTGGGGTGTTACAGTTGAAGCATCTGGAATTAGTTTTGGCCATTCATTCTACTAACAATAGTGAGGATTTAATTGAGGAATAATCTCAAGAAGACGAGGACACCAAGTTTGCTATTTTTGTTACGACTACAGATGATGAATCATCAGATGATTCACTATACATGCTACAGCAATAGACATGTATGAAGCTAGATCGTACACCAGCTCTAAGACCATATGTCCAGATCCAACTCTTTCAACAGGACAAATATGATAGACCCATCAGAGCTATTAAGTTTATGGATACTAGATCCATCCGTACGATGATGAAGCCCAACATTTTACCATCTACAGTATGGAACTCACATAATCAGTCTTTTACAACTGCAGATGGCAATACATTTACAATTAGGCTCATTACAAAAAGAAAGATCAGTATTCGATTCTTTCTAGGATATACAGTGTGGACTATAATACTTGGACATACATAGTTACCAAGCCCACATGTTCTTATTGGCATGGATACATACAATAAAGCCTCACCTCTACAGATCCTATCTACATGCCTCAGGTATCGATCATTTTTCAGTCCATACACTGATTTTAAAACTCTGAAAGCTGTACATCCAGAAAAGCTTTCTGAAGCTTTAAAGTTCTTACTTGATGAGTGTGTTATGAAGCCTACAACTTCCCAATGGGATTGTCAGTCAGAGCAACAATCCAGCAGAAAGAAATTAGTAGAATCTGATTCAAATACTACAATGCAGTTGCTACAATATGTGTCAGCTTATCCTTTAACAGATTCTGCTACAAGCTTATTTCATCTGCTTCTACAACATCCTCCTTGGCCTCTAGACATTTTTCCTTATAAATACTCTTATCTTCATCTCCAAGGTATTAAATCTTCTTTATTTCTTTTGCATTCTTTCATTCCATTGACTTGGATAATGGATTTTCCCAAAGATGCAAAAACCCAAAAAGATCCTCCTATTGCTAGTAGACCTCACAATGTGTTAGGAGTATCTTCTCTTGCTAGAATGAGTTTGTTCTATTACTTGCATCTATTTTTTTTAGTGAAACTGACTCTTTTGGTAGTCCCACAATATTCAATATCAAAGCACATTACCTTAATATGACTTTCCTTCAAGAAACGTTATCTAAAAACACATTATGGTATCTTTGGGCACTTTCTACCCTTTATGCTTATACCATCACTATATCTCCTCTACAGTTGTATCACCATCTTTGTGATCAACGTAATGTAAGTTCTCTACTGTGGACATTTCTTGAATGGTTCCAACCAATCACTCAATGGAAGCAACAATGTTTTATGGTCATTAGTCAACATCATTACAGACAACATCTATTAGACGACAAGCTACACATTGTTTCTTCATCATTCATCGACCATATCGAGAAAGATATAATGGAGCTCTCTACACTGAACCTTGTGTCCTTCTCTGTCATACTTCATGTATTAGCCACAACAACAAGACAATGTGCTCCAATCACTGTGGGATTTTCTTAAGTAGATAAATCATTTTCCTGACGTACCTAAGATCTCCACCTCCATTAGACCTTATCCGAGTGAATTTGTTCCTGGTGAACCAGAAGCACCAGAAGTTGATAGTCTAGGCTCCAATAGTCCCCAATACAACCTAGGAGAATCATTCCCAGATATTGCAGGACCTTCACAGCAGTATAACTCTGTCTTCCAAGATGCTCAAGATCCTAATGACGATACATATAGTCCTTGTGAAGATGAGTTAAATTAGTCCTTGCATGAACTTTAAAAACGTGAGCTCAGTCCTAGTAAACGACAAAAGACTTTTCCAAGTCACTCTAATAGCTCAAGTGATCCAAACTCTCCATCCAACTTGAAATCATGGCATGAACTTATCCGTGACCAGTGAGCCTTTGAATGCCATGGCTATGGGACATGACTTTTAGAAGTAGCGTCATTATGCAATTTGTTGTGTTTTTTTAGAGTTTTGATAAAGAAGAATTGCCATGGCCCACAAGCACTATGCCATGATTCCTTCTTATCAAGTTACTGTTTGCTTTTGAAAAAGTAGCTAGTTTTTGTTAAAGTAGATATGATAAAGTGTAACCATTGTACTTTACTTTTCTAAAGTAGTCATGAGTATGTTCTTAGGTAGATTTATCTTTGTAACCATTGCTTCGCCTATAAAAGCGAGGCTTCTCTTCATTTGTAAGCAGACTTTGCATACACTAGATAATATGAATATCAGTTTGAGTATTCATCTATGAGTTCTCTCTTTCCTAAAAGATGTGTGTTTGAGTGATTGAGTGTTTACTATCCATCTTGATATAGAGACAAGTATGCTCTACACTAGCCTCGCTTGAGGATCTTGTGTATCAGAAAGTCTTGACAGTCAAAGACTGCCTGTTTCCAAACAATTTCGCTATATGAGATTAGAACTAACAGGGAAAGAAGGTAGATACTAATGGGTAATATTCCTAAGAGGAAAGCTGAGAGATGTGAGCCCGTTGAGCCAAGAGGGCGTTGTGTCTTAGCCATCATACTTAGAACTTACATTTTGCTAATAGTCTACAGATCACCTTTGGAGTAGCGTATGATCTCCAGATCAGGTGTTATTTGAGATGGTGTCGTATGTCGAGGACATACTGGTACGTCACTGACGTATCCTTTCCCTGTTTGCCTTTCGGGGTCCTAGAGTGGTATCAAGGGTATATCAGTATTGGTATACTGGTATAGAGAGAGCCATTGCCATAGCCAGTTGGTAATGAGGCATCTTTGAAGATGGTGTTACTCCACCATTTGTATAAAGATTGTTTGGTAAACATTCACACTCAAGTTATACACTCAAATTAGTAGGGAGAGAACCATAAGAAATATGGAAACACAAAATCCAGTTCATTTATCTTCTAGTTTGTCTACGTCTAGTGTGTCGTGTGACCCTGTACATTTGTCATCCAGTTTGCCTTTATCTAGTTTACGTAGTAGTGTTAAGCGTGTCTTATCTAAAAAAATCAAAAATTTAGTAGAGATTACCCATGTACCTATTAGAAAATCATGTGTGTGAGTCTTCATTACCTTTGTTGAGTCTGTGTAGTATTTACAATCATGATCATTTATGGACAAGGAGTATTCGTACCATCTTGTCTACCTCACGTCCTAAGGTAAAAGAAATCATCCAAAGTTCTAAATTGGAACAGTGTGGTCTCAGATCTACAACTGTAGAATAATACGTAAAGCTTGAAATCCCTAAGGAGTTGAACTCTTTATGGCGAGAACAGAACCATACGCACTTACATGTTGGAGCTATACACCTTGTTCTTACACTTCATGGAAGAAAGGGAATACCTGCGATAGCCAGGATATCTCTTCTCGACACTGCCTACATAACATACCAAAATGCCTTGATTGGTACCTTGTTGACTATTCTCAACAACGGAAGGGTCATACTGACCATTGCACCTGATTTCAACATCAGGTTGGATGATCCCACTTTGTCTGAACGTCTGCATGTTCAGATCTAAATCACTGGAGCAGATCAAGATCCAACAGCCATCATGGCTACCTTACATCACCAGATGATCTATCGTCTACAAAATCATGCTATGGATCTTAATTTTCCCAATTCCACTTCAAATGCTCTTTACATGGTTGTTGGTCATTCAAATGATCAGACTACTATCCTTCAGATCCCGAAGCAAGTACCAACAGTGGAGCTTGAAAAATTGATGCCTATTGAATAGATCACCAACTACTAAAAGGTGTTCCATGTGCCTCATCGACTCTTTTCATACAATGACTCCTCCAATTATGAAGACCCTTAAATATGGAACAATGAAATCCATCTATTCAAGGCCTAGTGAAGATGTAGCCAACACTTCTACCCGAGGAGGGGGTATATTTATGATTTAGCCCGTATTTTCACATGAAGAAGGTAAATTTGACCCGCCGATCCATTACTTCAAATCTAATGGAGATCTGGTTTATGCTATCCATCATCGTGGATATTTTGTATGGGATGTTGACCCATCCATGTGTGAACCAGATTGTGAAGTCTATCTCAAACTTGAGTCAGATAGTGACGATGATGATGATCACTACAGAAGACGAAAGAAGAAGAAAAAGCCCAAATCTAGATGTAAGCCTTCGCAACAGTATCATCCACTAAAGGATGATCCAGATCTAGATCCTCTATTAGGACTTGCGTAATAGTATCACCTATTGACAAGTGATCCAGATCCATATGCGCAACAATATCACCTACTGAAAGGTGATCTAGATCCAGATGCGCAACAGTATCACCTACTGACAGATGATCCAGATCCAGACGATTCGAGCCCAAGCAGAAGAGTATCTACTGAAGGATACAAACTTGTATCTACTGAAGGATACAGAATCAGGTTTTTCAGCAATGTATCTACTGAAGGATACAGATCTGTACTTACTGAAGGGTATAGACCTAGATCCTTGAGAGAGATGCTACAATCGTCTGATAGATGTTACACAAAGCCAGCCATTCCTATTATGGATCCTACTCCTATTCCGTACTATATGGCGCTGCCATCACATGAGGATGACTTTCGTCAACTACACAGGAGTACTGATGAATTAATGTGGGTTGTTTATAATCCGTACATCCGAGCCTCAGGAATAACTTCACAAGGAACACTTGTTTGTCAAATGCATCAGATGAAGTTCTGAACTGGCAAACATAGAATGCAGAAGCACAGACCAAAGTTCTAAGAAGGATTAATTCTAAGCTTGAGGGAATCATTCAATAGACACAGGCTACTCATCACAAACTTGACGCAGTCTCTAAGCAGAACCAACAAATGTATCAATCATACAAAGCTCAGATCAAACAACTTGATGTTGAACTTCGGCACTACGTTGACATACATTATATTTGACAAAAAATGCAGAGAAATTGAGAAGATACAAGGAATTATGCGACAAATGGAAAATGACATGCAATCTGCACAATCTAAAGCTATATATGGTTTGAGCTTAACAGTATTTCCATATATACAGCTAGTATATACTTCTCCTATATATCATAAGTATCTAGACGAATCTGACTATTCAAAGGTATTCAAGTTCAATTATCCTTTGATTAGGAAGTACATACATCCTCAGACAGCTCATGCTAAACAGGCAACTGAAGCTAAATCGACAAGAAAATTGAAATCTAAGTCAAAGCCATAAAAGGTTCCTAAGCCAGCATCATCTTCTCACACATAAACCACCATCTCCACCAAAGTCTCAGCCTTCTACCACAACGGGAAGGAAAAAGCACCCATGTCAGAGTTGATTGCAACTCTTGAGACTATGACTGCAGTAGAACCATCTTCTACCTCTAATCAATCAGATCATTCTTCAGATACTTACTCTGGAGCTTCTAAAATATCTGATGTCACTGCAACAATTTCTAAGTCATCTAGCGGACTGTTCAACACAAACACTGATTCTTCAGCCTAGGTAGCTGATATATCAGAATTATCACAAGTTCTGAAGATTATGCACGAACCAATTGACGTTGATATTAAACCTGAGATAAGTGAAGCGGAATCCACAGGTACTGAACCTTTCAGACTTACACCAGCACTACAAGCTAAGCCAACTGTATAGGCTACAAAAACTAAACCACCTTTTGGTCTGTGGTTTACTTTTGATGATCTTCCACTAAAGAAATGGAGAGATCGACTGCATGAATTCGGTGCATGGATAGATTTACAGATGAACAGACCTAATCATCACTTGCCAGATATTTTGTCTGATTTCACATCTCATTTCACTGGTACTTTGCAAGAATGGAGGCAAAGTATTTATGAGTATCAACGAATGCAGTACATTCAAGTCACTACAACCTGTTCTCTTCTTGCAGTTATCCATAAGGAATTCATTGGTGACTTTTAGCTGATAGATAAACAGATCTGTCAAGAGTATTTTGCAATGAAATGCTGCTCACTTGATAAGCGTGATATCCAAAAGCATTACAAATGTATGACAGAGAGGTATTATCTTTTGAATGGATGGAATGATGCTAATTTTCGATATACTTTTATCTCATCCCTTCCAGATCAATTGCAACCAGAGCTGCAAAGGACTATAATGTCTTTGCAAAGGGATATGGCCACAATATCTCTTGGAGAGATCTACCAACTTGCTCTCGTATCTCTTGATAAGTTGTGTAACCAACAAACCTTATTCAAGAATATCTTTAAGGGTGGTCCTCTGCTTAAACAGGCTTGCAAGAAGCCTTATCTTCAGATCAAGTACGAAGATTGGAAGAAATGTGAGTGTAGTACCAAGAAGAAGAAGGAGTACTACAAAGAAGCTTATCAAAAGAAGTTCCACAAGAAGAAATCAGGCTACTAGACTTTACAAAGAACCTATGGAAAAAAGAAAAGATTTGTTCGGTTCTTCAAGAAGTTCTCTTATTGAGAAAAATCTGATCGATGTTTTCTCTGTGGACAACAAGGTCATTTTGCACATACTTGTCCTCACAAGACTAAAAAGGATATCAAGTTATTGGAACATATGCAATCAGTCTTGCCTATTCATCCTTCCAATAATTTTGAAGATTTGATTGAAGAACATTCTCACGAGGACGAAGATATAAAGTTTGTTGTTTCTGTTATGACTACAGATGATGAATCATTAGATGATTCACTATATATGTTACAGCAGTAGACATGCATGAAACTAGATCATACACCAGTTCTACGACCATATTTCCAAATCCAACTCTTTCAATAAGACAAATATGATAGACCCATCAAAGCTATTGGGTTTATGGATACTGGATCTAGCCGTACGATCATGAAGCCCAACATTTTGCCCTCTACAGTATGGACCTCACATGATGAGTATTTTATAGCTGCAGATGGAAATTCTTTTAAGATTGGGCTTTTCACGAAGAGAAAGATCGAAATTCGATTCTTTCCATAATGCATAGTTTGGACTAAAGTACTTGGAAGCAAACTACCTAGCCCAGACATTTTAATTGGGATGGTTGTTTACAGTAAAGCTTCACCTTTATAGATCCTACCCATAGGCCTCAGGTATCGATCTTTTTTCAGTCCATACACTGACATCAAAAATGTGTTTGAACTTTTTTAAGTTCCTACACTGTATGTAGCACTGCAAGATAAACTGTTGGAATATTGTCTTGAATCACATGCACAGTTTACTCACCCATATCCTCTTTAGAAAAATGCTGACTTTTTCATAAGTCTACCTTTTAAAACGAATGAGGATATCAATCCTACAAAGGCCACACATCCAGGAATGACTCCTAATGATCTCAAGCTCGCACAAGATGAGTGTGTTGTTCTTTAAAGAAAGGCCTCATTGAGACTACCAAATCAGATTGGGCTTGCCAGGCCTTTTATGTCAATAACTGGCTTTTATGTCAATAAACGTTCTGAGCAGAAGCGAGGAAAGAAGAGATTAGTAATTGACTACAAGCCTTTGAATACATTCCTGCAAGATGACAAGTTTCCCCTTCCTAAGGTCAGTACTCAGGTACTTTTTCTCAAAGAAGTTGTTATCTTTTCAAAGTTTGATCTTAAAGTAGGATTCTAGCAATTGGGTATTCACCCGACTGAGTAGTATAAAACTGCATTTTGCATTCCAAATGCACAATACTAATGGACTGTTATGCCATTTGGGCTTAAGATTGCTGTATCACTGTTTCAATGCACAATAACTAAGATCTATGAGCCAATCCTCCATAGTGCCCTCATTTACATAGACGATATTCTGTTGTTCTCCAAGACCAATGAGGAACATCACACCTTACTTTAGAAATTCTTGGATCGTACTCAACAGTATGGCATTATGCTTTCATCCATAAAAAGTACCATTGGAACTACCGAAACTGAATTTTTAGGTATGTAGTTCACAGATGGATTCTACCAGCCTGGTCGACATATTGCACATGAGCTATTACATTTTCCTGCTGAAAATCTCACAATTAAATAAATACAACAATTCCTCAGGATTGTTAATTATATTGTGATTTCATCCCACATGTGGCAGTCTATATTTCAAACTTATCTAAGCTACTTAAGAAGAATCCACCTCTTTGGTAGCTAGAGCAAACCAAAGCTATTCAACTTTTGAAGCATCTCTGTCAAAATCCTCCATTGTTAAAAATTCCTAACAAAGGACAACTTATTTTACAGACAGATGCTAGTGAAAGTATTGGGGTGTTGTACTCCTTGAAGAACTCAATGACACACATAATTACTGTGGTCATACAAGTGGAAAATTTAGCTCATCCGAACTCCATTACCACATTAGTTACAAAGAAATCTTAGTCGTCAAAAGAGGAATTGAAAAATTCGCTTTCCACCTCATACCTTCTCACTTTGTCATTGAAATGGACAACACTTCCTTCCCCAAGATTCTTGATCAACCCAAGAAACATATTCCTAATAGTCAATTTCTCCGATGGCAAGAATGGTTTTCCAGCTATCAATTCTCTATTCACCGCATTCAAGGTCATCACAACACACTGGCTGATTTCCTTTCTAGACCTACTAAGCCCATCTTGTTCCTATCCTACTCTTTGCATCATTTCATTCCTCTGTTTTGGCTTATGGAGTTTCCCAAGTTTTCTAGATACAAAGGTGACAATGACATGGTCCTTAAAGCTGTCTCTACTAATAAACATGACGTTTCGTCCTCTTAGTAGTTTTTCATTTGGAAGTTTATGATAAAGAAGAATCGCCATGGCCCACTAGCATTATGCCAGGATTCCTTCTTATCAAGTTACTTTTAGTAAAGTAGATTCCTTTATTGTTTTCTTTTAGAAAAGTAGCTAGATTTTGTTAAAATAACTTTGATAAAGTGTAATCATTGTACTTTACTTTTCTAAAGTAGTCATGAGTATGTTCTTAGGTAGATTTACCTTTGTAACCCTTGCTTTGCCTATAAAAGCAAGGTTTTCCTTCATTTGTAAATAGACTTTGGATACGCTAGATAATATGAATATTAGTTTGAGTGTTCATCTATGAGTTCTCTCTTTCCTGAAAGCTGTGTGTTTGAGTGAGTGAGTGTTTACTACCCATGTTGATATAGAGATAAGTATGCTCTACACTCGCCTCTTTTAAGGATCTTGTGTATCAGAAACTCTTGACATCAAGGACAGCCTGTTTCCAAACAATTCTGTTGTATGAGATTAGAACTAACGGGAAAAAAGGTAGATATTGAGGGATAAGGTTCCTAAGAGGAAAACTAAGAGTTGTGAGCCTGTTGAGCCAAGGGGGCGTGTGAGGGCGTTGTGTCTCGGCCATCATACTTATAACTTAGATTTTTCTAGTAGTCTACAGATCGCCTTTGGAGTAGCTTATGATCTCCAGATAAGGTGTTGTTTGAGATGGTGTCGTATGTTGAGGACATACTGGTACGTCGTTGATGTATCCTTTCCCTATATGACTCTCTTGGACCATATTTTGGAGTAAACACTATGCTTGCTCCTATCATCCCTCCATCAGCAAGTCAATGGACATCAGTGATTTCTTCCAATATCATTCATATTCGAGCTGGTGATGTTCCCTATCCAACATCTTGTCAGTCTACAATTTCCAGCGGACCATCCAGTTCAAATCAAGAACCCATCCAATAACCAATTTTTAGCACAATGGACTTCAACAGAAATTGGCCATATGATTGAATAGCTTGATAATGACATGGCCTTAACAGACGATGATCATGACCTCACTTTATTGCTATAAAGTGAGCCCCATCCTCTATGATGCAATTTTGTCGTGTTCTTTTAAATGTTTTGATAAAGAAGAATTGCTATAACCCACAAGCACTATGCCAGGATTCCTGCTTATCAAATTACTGTTTGCTTTTAGGAAAGTTTACTTTTGGAAAAGTAGCTAGCTTTTGTTAAAGTAGCTTTGATAAAGTTTAATCATTGTACTTTACTTTTCTAAAGTAGTCCTGAGTTTGTTCTTAGGTAGATTTACCTTTGTAACTCTAGCTTCGCCTATAAAAGCAAGGTTTTCCTTCATTTGTAAGCAAACTTTGCATACGTTAGATAATATGAATATCAGTTTGAGTGTTCATCTCTGAGTTTTCTCTTTCCTAAAAGTTGTGTGTTTGAGTGAGTGAGTGTTTACTATCCATCTTGATATAGAGATAAGTATGCTTTACACTTGCCTCGCTTGAGGATCTTGTGATCAGAAAGTCTTAATAGTCAAGGACTGTCTTTTTCCAAACAATTCTGCTGTATGATATTAGAACTAACGGGGAAAGAAGGTAGATATTGAGGGGTAAGATTCCTAAAAGGAAAGCTGAGTGTTGTGAGCTCGTTGAGCCAAGAGGGCGCCTGTGGGTGCTATATCTCGGCCATTATACCTGGAGCTTACGTTTTGCTAGTAGTCTATAGATCACCTTTGGAGTAGCGTATGATCTTTAGATAAGGTGCTGTTTAAAACGGTGTCGTATATCGAGGACATACTGGTACGTTACTGACATATCCTTTCCCTGTATACCCTTCAGGGTCCGAGAGTGGTATATATCAGTATTGGTATACCGGTATAGAGAGAGCCATTACAGTAGCCAGTCGGTAATGAGGCATCATTGAAGACGGTGCTACTTCACCATTCGTATCAAGATTGTTTGGTAAACATTTACATTCAAGTTAGTAGGGAGAGAGGCATAAGAAATATGGAAATAAGAAACCCAGTTCATTTATCTTCTAGTTTGTCTATGTCTAGTGTGTCGTGTGACCCTATACATTTTGTTGGACCCCGTTTTCGGAGCCCAACTATCCAGAGTAACACAAAACGTGAGCTTATTACCCTGTAGGGTTATTCCAAAGAACCCTTATTAGCTAACTATCTGGAGTTAAATAACGTGGCATAATCCAATGAAAAACACCTTAACCATTTTTTGATTTATCTTTATGCTCTAATACCACAAGTGTTAGACCCCGATTTCTGAGCCCAACTATCCAGACAATCCTTATTTAAGGCAGATTTTCATCTTGATCTCTTTTTACCATCTTGTCCCGTATCTTGTACTTAGTCTAAGTCCTTAACTGTTTCTTGATCCTTGATACCCACTTCTTGTTGAAATACCTTTATTTAATTAAATTCTGTATCTTGCTTCAGCTAAACAACTGTCTAATGTATTGGCCTTAGCTTCTTCTTTATATCGTTTGTGGTTGTCCCATCACCTGAATTTGCTTATGGTCTGTGTTCTATCATCTGTGTTTTATCGTCTGTGGTTGACTTTTATCGTCTAGGTTGACCACCCATCGTCTGTGTTTTATCGTCTGTGTTCTATTGTCTATGATTGACTTTTATCGTCTGGGTTGACCACCCATCGTCTGTGCTCTATCTTTTGCGTTCTGACGTCATCACAGACGATTCCTTTTGTCTGTGTGATGACGTGTCATCTGTGTGATGACGTGTCGTCTGGGTGACGTCAGCATAAACGATACACTTCGTTTGTGTTTTTCCTTTGCCTCTATGTTGTGACGTCAGCACAGACGATACATTTCGTCTGTGTTTTTCCTTGCCTCTGTGTTGTGACGTCAACACAGACGATACACTTCGTCTGTGTTTTCCTTTGCATCTACCTTACTTACTGCAAACATAAATCTTCTCAACCACTCTCATTTGTTCAAATCCAAGGTCAGAATACACAAACACAACCATCAACTGCTTCTCAAAGCCTCAAATTCATTTGATCAACACATGCAACGTGAAACTTCACAGTGGTCATAATCATAGGCAGAACATAAATATATTTCATTCATCCTCAAACAAATATTAGTTTTACAAAGATTTAATAACCTTATAAGCCCTAATACATCAATACACTTGGACTAGTAAAGCTTGAAAGGTGACTAAAACCTTAAGTTTTAAAAAAAAATCTAACTTTAGAGTACAAAAGAAAATATCCAGACTGGAGTGGTGCCTTGACTCTTGACTTACTCACTTTCTTGTTCTTCACTTGAATGGGACAGAATTGGGAGGGGGTGAGCTTAAAGCTCGTGGGTAACAGGTTTATCATTAAGAAACAAGCAAAAACCTTTTTGTAAAACTTATTAAATCATATAATTTAGAAACCATAGAAATTCTTTTACTTGAAAACATCAGAAATACTTATTTCTCAAAAACTTGCTCAGTCCAACAAATCATGTTCAGTCATAAGCAATGTATGCATCAAACTTGATAACACTTAATTACATCAAAAAGGTCTGGAATGGTCCATAAACAGAACGAACTAACACAGTCCATATAATGATCCTGTGTAGTCGTAAACAGAACGAAC
>JAOQMS010043127.1:0-12369 GCA_027563885.1 Erythroxylum longipes
TGCTTTTTTTGTAAAATAATACACTTATAAGAGAGTTTACCTCAAACAACGCACAATGAGTAAGACAATAATCAAAACACGATCGAAAAATGCGAGAAAAGGAGTCGGAAAACTCTGAACCGTAAGGAAAGAAGAAAAATAAAAGCACGAGGGGAGGGGAGGGGATCGGGCGCGAGTTATAGCCGTTGGATTACCGACGGAACACAACATTCCGTCGGTAATCTAGGTTTCTAGAATACACGTCCACCGACAGTTATCGACTGACAAGACCATTCCGTCGGTAAAAGCGCGGCATTTTTATTAGAGTAGAAACTCAAATACCGACGGATAAGTTATTCTATCGACAAACTAGGTTTTGCTGCCGATATTTTTCGATGGTAACATCATCTGCCGTCAGTATCTGCCAGTAAGATTACCGACGGTATATTAATACCGTCGGTAAAATTTGTTCATAACACATTTACCGATGGTCGACAGACGTTCCGTCGGTACATTTACTGACGGAAACCCTATTCCGTTAGTGTGTCATCTCTTCCTCATTGACACGACGACGTCTGTTAATAATTTACCGACAGAAAAGACTGTCCGTCGGTATATTGCTCGAAGATATCACGACGGAATGTACTATTGTTGGTAAATGAAAGCTAAATATCGACGGTTGTTCTCCCGTCGGTAAATGGCGAAGCAATTAAATTGCGGGAACGATTCTCGCATTTTTTCCTATCGCCGAGACTTTTGGCGTCGCTATTTTCTGTCGGAGATTTTGCGCGAAAGTTTTTCCTATAGTATTTCCGACGGATTTATTGTCCGTCGGTAAAATATTCTATTTGCCGACGGAATATTGACTTTTCGTCGGTAATTATCGATGAAGTTTTTTCCGTCGAAAATATTCCGACGCTATTACGCGATTTTTTTGTAGTGAAAGCTAAAGGATATCTTATAAAATCCGTGTGTTTTGGAGGTTACCACCTTCAAACCATGTAGTTGAGTCCCTTTTTCAATTTTTATTGCCTCGAAAAAGGATGGTGGTGTACATGGTTAAGAATGACGTATAAGTAAAATCCTTGGACAAATTCGTGGAATTTCATAAGAATTATTTTAAATGAGATCCCATATTTTTTAACTGCTATGTTTATTATTTGAAAGAATTTAATATTTTAAAAAAATTTATTGTTTATTAATTAAATTTGAAAAATTAAATACGCAAAAGTTATATGATTGATTAAATTTAGTGATATAACTAAAAAAGGAAATTTAGTGAAAAAGTATGTTATTTAGGTTATTTTTATTATTCGTTATTGTTCAATATTTTATACATAATTTTTAGTATAAATAATAGGTTGAAGCTATTTAAGAGCCTATAGAAAGATAATAGAATTATATATAATTTATAATAAGACATAATAGTTACTCCAAATAAGAGAATTTGATAAAAATAATTTTGAGAGTTTATTTAGTGATACGGCAAAAGAATATTTGATATTTTGTTCATAATTTTTAATAGAAATATAAGTGATTCAAAAGTATAATTATGAGTATTTTGCATGATTTTTAATCATCAAAATTGACAGGCATATGACTTAAGATTTAAGATGTTGGTTAACACTTATAGCTACTTAGAAATTTAATTGTAGATGCATTTTTATAGTTAGTTGTCTCATATGCATTTTGGACGTATTAAATGATGAATTGTGTTGTGTTGTTTATATGATTTGAGATCCTAAAAGGTAGTTATTGTGCATGCGTGTGACTTATCAATCAACGTCTCCCTGGGGCAAATATAATTATATCGGTCTTGCAAATTAGCCAATACCAAAATATGTCAGATATCATTGGCAATACTAATTAAATTGAGGCATCTTTGTACGAATAAGTAAATATCAAAATGAGACATGTACCAATTAAAGCGAAATAAATGACTCCGATCTTAAGTAGTATAATATTTTGTACGTTGGTTTAACATCACAAAGTTAAATTTCCTTAATATGTATTTTTTAAAAAATTGGTTGTACTGTATAAATATAATTGTAAATATTTTTATTATATAAAATAAGATGAAGTAATCTTATATTTATATTATTATAATTTTTATTTAGGTTATATATACCATTCGATTTTGTGTATTTTTTAAGATCAAAACATGTAACGGGAGCATAGTTTTGTAGAATTAGATTTAGAAGGATTTCTAGATAAAGAAAAGGACTATATTTATAAAACAAATATTTTAAATAAATTTCATTTTTAATTAATTGTAAGTCTTATAATGATGAGGAGACCAACCTAGTTTGTTCAGATTTGGGACGTGACAACCCAATTATATAGACACAAAGTGAGAGCCAGGCATCACGCGCCAGTTATGCTATCCTACAATAGAAATTGTGAAAAGGGGCGAAAAACTGAGAAAATCGTTAAGACTGAATAAAAAGTTTATTAGAGTTTTATCAATGAATGACTTAAATTATGACAAGGAGTAACTTCAAACAACTTTTAGTTTTGTGGAGGAGAGTGTATATCATGTTAAGTCATAAACACAATATCATGTGTTAAAAAATTACATTTAGAACGTTGGAAGAAATACCTTGTCATTAAAATGTTGTATTATCTCAAGAGTTTTAGCAACTTCGTATATAGGTTGAAACAACTGCACTGCCATACAAGCTGAAAAGAAATGGATCGAAGCTCTCTTCATTCTCTTCCCCGAGCCCAGTTCGTACATAAATCAAAGTGGAAACAGATGATAGTGGAAGACGTGGGAGACTGGGCATGCCATCATGAGATTGCGACCGACATTGTTCGTCACAAATCTATGACAAGATATCCCACTATCATGAGGATTGCGGAAATGTACATAAAATTCTGGATTGTCTGCGGCAATCTTGAGTCTGAATCGAGTGTGGTCCGATTAAACTATGTCATCCAAAAACGATTATTGTACAAAACCGTACACTTTCTTCACCCAACACATAATTAGAACCATTTCAACTGTTGCTATTGGACGTTGTGGTATGATTTAGGTCCCTGATACAATTGACCTATTTTAGTTGGTAATATTGGACCCTGGAGCCTCTTATTAATACTCGTATTACCAAACTCAGGCCCTGGTTCAAGGTGAGGAAAGGGCCTTATCTCAGTTATGACCCATTATGAACAAAAAGGTCAGTTCTCCTATTCAGCAGAGCAGATTTACTTCAACCTGCTTTTTCAAAAGGTGGTTCAAATAGTATGATGAGTCTTATTATTGGACGTTTTGAATTTTTAAGTTAGAGGCTTTTACAGTTTCTTAAAGCTTAATCCATTGCTCAACTTAGTATACGCTATTATATTATTTTGAGAATTTATTTACTATCATCGCAAGGTTTGCTTATATTCTAATCTGGCCTTTGTCAGTGACAGACTTCGACTTACTTGCAGGTTTTCATTCATGGAGGGAGGCAAAATCATGACGCTCGGTCCCTTCCTGCTAGAATTGGGTCATCAACTTTTCTATTGATGTTCTTCAACAAATCCAATTGCACCAGAGATTTTATTAGTATAAAATCTAATATCCAACTTCAAGCAGCTTGTTAATGAAAACTTGAGATCCAATTTACTTCACGTAGTTCTGTATATTTTCTTTCTTTATTACTAATAATCAAAGTTAAGTTTTATAAACTGAAGCATAAGTTACATAATTCCATGACACTTCACCAGTTTCACCCGTCAAAACGTTGCCTAGCTAGCTAAGAATCCAGCATATATATAGCTACCGTAAAGCTTTTGATTTATGCAGAGCCGAGACAATTTTGAGATTAAGAACATGAAATGGACTCATAAAAAAATTAGATTTTTGTTCCGTGGACAATGGCTAAAGTAGGATTAGATATTTAAAAGGTGTGTGTAATTAGTTAGTGATCAACACTTGAGAAGAGTTAACTCGGTAGACGACTCAGCATAGTCCGCTTGCCAATAACTCGGCCTTCCAAGGGTAAACTCCAGGTTAAGCAACACAGCTGGTGGTGGTGACAAGGAGCTACAGTCCAACCTGTCCTTCTCTCTATCAGACACATGGAGGGCTTCCTTGGGACCGTCCTCCTGATTATAGAAAACAAATAGGTCATGCAACTTAAGTACAAATTAGCTAGATCGATCTCAATCTGTGTGAAAGACTTTTGTTTATATTGATAAAGTTAGTACCTTAAAGTGAGAATACGTCAAAGCTTCATCAGGACTTGATCTATTTTTATCATTTCTATCTGGTGATGATGACCACGAACCTCTGTTCATGATATTGACAAGCTATCAGTGTAAAAAAATTTAAAAAAAAACGATGGAAACAGCAACTGCATAAGCATCTAGCTAGCGGAAGTTATACTAGTGAGACCTTCAAATCCCCTCTGTTTTACAAGAAGTTGGATCATACAAACGCAAGAACTTTTCTCGCTTTTGAGCTTAAATATGATGGTTATGATCCAAAATTATAATAAGGCTCTCACCTTCTGGTCTGATCATATATATAGTATAGAGGTATAAAGTCAACGAAATCCAGCCAAGCCAAGAAAGCATTAATGACTCCATCAACTAAAGACACGACTCTTTGAAGGGTGGGATTAAAATATGACATTGAGATTTGAACCATGACCTTAACGTACCCGCATACATATGGGGATGAAGTCACGATGACAATCTAATATATCTGTTAAAAGACAACACCGTAAATCACTGTTTCACCACTGCCCTAGAAACCCTAAACCATTAAGATCAATGTAAAGCAAGAGATTTTTACTAGTCAAACCTGTTGTCTTCGACGCTAAAGCCAAGGCAGGAACTACTGTAAATTAATGCGTATGTATGTTTGCAATGGTTTAACGTATTCATTTTAAGTTGGGAATTTTTAATAGATACCGAGTTGATTGAGAGAATAAGATTGCACATCCTGACAACAAGAAACGAGAGGGAATAGTAGTAGAGGGAAAGCATGCGAAGCACTCACATTTGGTTTTCCTGCACGGTCGGTAGTGGTGGAGAAGTTGGTGGTGGGATGAGAGAAGAAGGAGAGTCGTTGGTATCAGCTTTTCCACAAGATAGTGATCCTGCATTCACATCAATAATCCCATCCCTTTGCTGGTTCATACCCACATCTGTGCGGGACTGACCTACAAATTATACAATCATAGTTTTGATGAGTCATTGCTTATTAGAATCCCAGAAAATAATTCAACTGGACTGATCAGGACAATCCAAGTTGCAGACAAAAACAGTAAATGGGTTCGTAAGTTGTGTTCACAACTGTATGAACAAGCTCTACCCAAGCAAAGAGAATAATATAAGAGAGTGAAAAAGAATAGCACTTGAAGGACAAGATTCTAAATCTTTTACCTGATCCTTTGTCAGTGCTCTTCACTGTTCTATACATCTGCATGAATTCCATAGCCAAAAAAAAAAAAATAGAAATGAGTGTATAAGGTGAATAATGCTAAAGATTAAAGGTACCCTTTTGTCCTTGAACCATGGTTTACCATTCCACAGTCCCAGAGCTTCTTAATTGTGGAATGCATAGAGATAAATTCAGAGAAGTGGAAAATAGGGCAAAATCTAACTTCGGGAATCTTAAAAACTGTCTATCTAGTATCTACAAGCAGGTTAAAATAGGCCGAAGATTGAACACAGTAAACCCCACCTGCAAGTGACTCTTCACGTGAGCTAGGGTTAGATCCTTCACATTCATTAGCTCTAAGACTGACTTTGGCGTTGCTCCTGTGACGTACGACAAGGGAAAGGAGTCAGCTGTTAGCATTTAACATAACAAAGAACAACAAAGATGCTTCTATTCTTAGGAGAAGGAAATTGAACTATACAGAAAACAAGCTTGAAATGTAGATTTTGTTTTGTATTTACTTTCATGACCACCAAGAAGCTGGACCGCGTGAACAAAATGAGCATGAAGAGTTGTGGTCCATCTCATTCTCGGAGCCCTTATGCTTCTTTTAACACAATTGATCGTTCTTGCGTTTCTCTTGAACTCACGGCCATAGATTTGAGGTTGATGGTGGTGGCGATGGTAGTTAATATTTCTCGGAGCTTGCAGTGATGGAGGACCTGAATCAGCCATTTCAAATCCTAAGCTCAAAGTTGGCTCATTTCGACCAATAAGAGTAGCACTTCTTTCTTGGTTAAAAAAGCCATTTTCATGACTCAAATCGCTTCCACTGCTACCAGAATCTGTAGTTGAGCTTCCATCACTACGCAGTGCTTTTCTGATTAATCCTTCTCCAGCATAGCCCACGTCCTTTGCTTCACAATCTGAAACTGATGGCAGGCTGATCTGCAACGAGAGATCAGGAAAAGCTGATGATGTAGTTCTCATTACGGGGTTGGAGCTCGAAAACATGAGGAGATGATGAGGAGATCTAATTTAGTCAAGCTTCGAAGTAGTCTAGAGGATGAAAAAAAATGAAAGTAAAAGGAAAAGAAGAGGTTTAAAGGGTACAAATTAGGAAACTGAAATAGAATGCCAAGGACTAGTTTGAAGGGAGAGCTAGCTATGGGAGTATATAGCTGAAAAGGAGCAGAGCTGTAATTGTATGATTATATCATGAGTGCCTTATGATTTGCATGGAGTTTGAGAGAGAGTAAGAGATAGATAGAGAAGAGTAAAGTAGAAAGAAGCAATAGCTAGGTACCTTTTAATAGTATAGCTATAGAGTAAGTAGATAGAAGATCAGAGGAAAATGTTAAAGAAAGGCTAAGGAATTGCAGAGGGAATACCAGTCAGATTATATATATAAAAAAAGGAAGGTAATAAAAGATAGCAAACAAGCTTTTTTCTGGGGATGATGGTTTAGATCAAAAGTTAGTGAAAAGGGTAAGTTGAATTTAAGAGTGCAGAATGATCAGAGACTTGGACAGTGAGAGCTATGTCTGCTTTTAATTTCTTTATCTCGGTATTAATGGAGAATGAAAAAGTAGAGGTTGCAGAGAGATTATAATGGGAGTGTTTTTGCAGGAAATGGCTGGGATTCGAGAAAACAAATGTGGTACTGTTCAATGGAATATTTGGAAGGGAATATAGCTGAGTCTTCACTTTCCAAAGCCCCATCTACGTTGATGGATGGTGACCCTTTTAGACTACCTAATATTTCTTCTTTATTCGTTAGAATTTTTTTTTTTTTACTCACGGTGATTTCCAGGCTTTTGCTTTTATTAGACAAAACAATAAATATCTCCTTTTTTCTCACATTACATAATATAAAAACAATACATATCAAGTATTACCTAAGTGTAGTCAAAATAATAAAAATAAACAATTACATAAGTAATAAAATTGTATTTGTAAATTAATATTTAATTATTAAAATATTTTAAAATTTTAGATTCAATATCATTATGTACAATTATAGATTTAATTCTCAAAACATTTATTTAATAAATATCAATTTTAAAATTTTAAACTTATTTATTTTAATATTTTTAAATATAAAATATGTTTAATAAATAATTCTCAATTTTAAAAAAATAAGTACATAATTTTAATTAAAAATAAATTGATTAGTTAGTTTGTATTAGAAGTTAATATTAAATTACTAATTAGTATTTATTTAGTTAATAATAAGGCGGCTCTTGAAGCAACTAGTAAAGTTACTATTTTATGATCGGAAGGTCATAGATTTGGTTCATTAAAATAATCTCTTTATAAAATGCAAAGAAAAAGCTGCTTGCAGTTGATTGCAGCTCTTTTTAAAGAAATCATAATAAAAAAAAGAAAAAAAATCAAAACTAAAAATATAAACTAACATTTGATTAGAAAAGTTTTTTTCCCTTAATTTTTAAAATAAAAAAACACGGAAAAAATAAGTAGAATCAAGTGTGCACTAAATTAACAACAAATTTGATGTATTGAGTAGTAAATAGTAATTCAACCATTGATATCCTCTTCTTCTTCTCACGGTGGTAAGGCTCTTGCTTACATTCTCATTCTTGTAGCATAAGATTATGCTTAAGGTAACCTAGTTGTATATAAGATAACGTTGGAATTGAGTACAAGTAGTGCAACCTTAAACACTTTCCTAAACCGACCATTTGATTTGATGCCAGCTAAAGTCAAGTCAAACAGAGCTCCTATAGTAAGGGGTTTTATTTTTATTGTTTTTGCAATGAAACGACGTTGTATGCAGACGGGCGAATGAGAGAAGGAGTGGCTGATTGGCTGGAGTGTCCGGTGACCCCAAGAACGCTGACCCAGACGCCACTCTCTCTGGTGACCATTTTCATTACAAGTTTAGCCCCACGCGCTTGTAAATACTCTCCCCTCTGTCTGTCTTTCTTTTCTAAATAAATAACAAAACCACCCTTTATATTTTATTATTTATATTGACCCCAGTATAACAAACTTGTTAAATAAGTATTCGCATTAAATTGCACGAGGTCTTGAGCTTTTAGATGATTCTAAAAACTTGATCAATATACTCACACGTAACCTTTTCATTTAAAATATATTTTATTAATTGAATCACTTCTTAAATTTTTTTTCTTAAATCAAAATCTGTATTGAAATAAAAACAGACAAATTTTAATATTTTACAGAAAATTTTATAAATAAAATTTAATATTTTAGAGAATATAAAATTATAATATTTTAAAGTCATTTAGGTTAATCTTTTTAATCATCATAACTTCTAAAAAAACAATAACAACATTAAGTGAGAGTCCCACTAAAATGCGAGATCTAAAGAAGTTTAGTAATACACATCTTTACCCTTACCTGGTAGAAAAGCTTATGATAAACTTACATACAATGTAACATTAAATTTCTACATAATTATAAATAAATATTCATAAAAAAGTAATGCAATACAAAATAATGTATCGTATCATAGTAACTTCTGATTCTGTTAAATTTGTCTATTAGAGTTTATTTTGTAAGTAAAATTTACAAAATAAGCCATAATTTTACAAAATAATAGTAAGAAAACTTCTTAAAGTTTCAAATCACAAGTTTCTAAGCATAACACCGCGTATCAATGGACATTAATTATCATAAATAAAAGATTTAGTTAAATAATCTGACAATTTTAAGACGGAAATGCATAAGCCAACAACAAAAGATTCAAAACCTCCCTGAAAGATGCGTTTTAGCAGCAATTTGTAAAAGATATGAATCTTTTAAATTGTTTTACTTATTTTCAAAAATAGAGTTATTATTTCAAACCACAAAATATTTTGTGATCTTAAAAATTCTTAAACTTTTCATTTTATCAAGTTTTTATAAATTTATTTTGACAAATTATTATATAACTAATTGTTTTTAATACCATAATGAATTTCTAATATCATAATTGCTTTTAATATTGAGGACATGACCTATAAAAGAAAACTTTGGCGTATTGTAATTTAGGCTCCTTAAGGGGTGGTCAAGTTAGTGGAATGGGGGGTATGGAGGCAAAAGGTCCTGTGTTCGAATCTCCTACTTATACCCTCTCGATCGAGCCTATCGTACAAGACTTACCTAATGCAGAGTACCCGGCTGGCATGATTTGCAGGTTATTGCATTAACTGGAGGTTTATCCAGTGCGAATCCAAAAGATAGCGGCTGCGAGTTCCTTCGTTTCAAAAAAAGTATTATGATTCAGATAAAGAATCCATCGTAAAGAAATCCTTTTAGTTTTCGTAAGTCTTTTAACTCTTTCCTCTTATCGTTAGCCTATACTTGTAAATTGGAAGTACTACCTCTTAGTGTTTTAGCCTAAGGTTTTTTTTTACTTACCTTGTTTTAGTAGTAGTAGTAGTTGTTGTTGTTGTTTTTGTTGTTATTATTATTATTATTATTTTCTCTTCATATAGGTCACCTCTCTACTCGTTAGGGATAATACTGCGTATTACTGAATCTTCCCAAATTTTAGGTATTAGCGGGATTTCTACTAATTGTTGTTGTTATTTAACGAATTTTTAATATGTTGATAATAATAATTTAAAATAAAAATATACAAAAATATATATCTTTTACTATTAAAGAGTAAATCATTATATAACCCTAATTAACTAAGAGCATTTATTATTTGAAATAAAACGACTTAGACAGGTTAAAGATTCGACTGTTACATGATATATACACCTAAGAATACTATATGATTCATGTTTAAGTTATTGATATTGTTAAGATATTTATTATATCTCAATTATTTAATTTTAGCATTTTTTATTATTGGGTCTTTAAGATAATGTTTAAAAATCCAAATCAAGATATAGTGTAAATAAGTAACACTCCTTATTTGAGTTGGACTCTGGTATAAGAATTGCAGTGAAATTAGAAGTCTATCTTTAATTGAAGTTCAAGTGAATTATGTCAGATTATGGATAGTTATTGTGTTTCTTTCTGCTGTAGCGACGTAGGCTTATGTGAATGATTTTTTGTTAGTGTCTTAATTGGTTGACTGAGCATGTATGGGTACATCATGTTGCTGTTGTGTGGAGTATACTGTGAGATAGCTAAAGGAGTGTAGCTGTGTGCATCATTTTCTTGTCAAAAGATTCCTATATGCGTGACCCAGCTTCTACACTTGAAACTTTAGTGATTTGGTGAAGATTTTGGTTGGGCGTTCACTTGATAAGGTGTGCGTGATCTTGCTTCTGCTATATACACACGAGAGTTACTTGGTAATGCTGTCATTTAGGTGGTTATGGCAGGTGTATGCTTGAAAGGTAAACTTGACATTTGATTCTTTTTGTTGTGCCCTGAATTGAGGGAGGCTTGCCTGTGACTTGGTCTACATCTTGGTGTGGATTGATCTATGGTGAATGGGAAGATCATGTTTTTCGATGTGCAGAAATTTCGGAGATAGCTGAAAGTGTGTTGTGAAGTGCGAGAGTCATCGTTTTGGAAGATGTTGTTATAGGCTAGAGGAAAGTGTTAGTCAACTGTGGATTTTGTGATGGTTGTTGCGTGATTTCTTCCTTGCCTTGTTTTGGTTTGGTCTTTGTCTTGTTTTGGTTTGGTCTTTGTCTTGTCTGGTTTGTCGCAGGTGAATGATAATTGTTAACTAATTTCTTTGTGGTTGCAACATCTTAGAGTGGGTTGTTTATGTGGGCCATCATACTTGGTGTCTTCATCCTGCTGCTGTGAATTAATACTGGTATTTACGTGGATCATCCCATAGTTTGTGGTGACAACTTTCGGACCTATTTTGGTGGAACTGAATCTATAGGGTAGTTGTTTTTCTGTTTTTTCTCAAGTGTTCTGATTTATGTTGAAGTTTGTTTAACCACTTGCGTTATTTATTTAGTGTTATTTTGTTATAAGATTGTTAAGAAGAATCCTCTGTTGAGGTTAGTACTAGGAGGTCATCCTATTGGGTGTGAAATTCTTTCACGAGTAGTGAGGATGAGGGATAGTGTTAAGGGTTAGTAGTGTCGGCTCAGTAAAGCCTTGTATAAAACTATTGTCGTTAGTGAAAGAATTAAGCAGGGTAAGGGCCACGTAGATGTAAGCAAGTTATGTCAAACAGTGTTAATAAATATTGGTGTTGATTTATTT
This sequence comes from Erythroxylum longipes, assembly GCA_027563885.1. Classification (NCBI taxonomy): domain Eukaryota; kingdom Viridiplantae; phylum Streptophyta; class Magnoliopsida; order Malpighiales; family Erythroxylaceae; genus Erythroxylum; species Erythroxylum longipes. The sequence continues at coordinate 11,507 of JAOQMS010043127.1, forward strand.
TGTTGCATTTAATTCTTCTGTTTTTTTATTGTGCTAGAAATGACTGCCGTAAATCGAAGAGTTTGCGAAACTAATACACCCCTATGGTTTTTTCAATTGGATCAGAGCGGGTCACCAAATTAGAACTTGTTACATCAAGTCAATATAAGTCCTTATTTCACAATTATGGCTATAAGAGAAGGGGCATCAATTGTAAGGCCACCGTTTTTAGATGGTTCAAATTATCCTAAGTGGAAATCATGGATGAAAGTAATCATTCAAACACAAGAAACAAAAGCATGAAACTTGGTTTTAAATGGCTGAACACATCTTGTGACGACTGATGAAAATGGAGAAGCAGTGCTTAAACATGCATTTGAGTGGACAAGGGCTGAAGAAGAGAGAGCGATCGGATATTCTCAAACCTTGCACACCATTTTTAGTGCAGTTGATGAAGGTTACTTTGCTATGATATCAGCCCGTGAATCAGCAAAAAAAGCATGGATACTTTACATACTATACATGAAGGATCGAAATCTGTGATAGCCTCAAAACTTCAGTTGTTAGTTGTGAGATTTGAAGAGTTGAAGATGGATGAGAGTGAAACCATTAGAGAATTCCATGAGAGATTGTGTAACATCCAGTTTCCAGATAACGGGTCGAATTATAAAAACGGGTACATGAGAGATTAATGAGAGAAATTAAGAAAACACATCTCAAGCTCATGCGTTTGTGAAAATGTGATTTTTGCACATGAAAAATGCCTGTACATGCATTCATGACATTCTTCCCGGTATAAGTGTGAACAAATGTGAATTTGGAAAAATATGTTTTGTGTGTGTAAAATTGAATTGGAGAGGGTCATAGTGATTTTCCAATTTTTA
>JAOQMS010043128.1:0-12368 GCA_027563885.1 Erythroxylum longipes
ATTTTACGATCCCACCACGCATTTTCCCGGGATCAACATTTTATTGAATTTTCTTATGATCTACCTCGGATTTTGTTAGGAGGTAGGTTAAACGAATTTGTTTTGCTTAAGTTTGACCTGGTAGGGAATTCCTCCCTCGTGGGACACGCATCCAGATGTCACGTAGGACATTGGGCCCGTGACCCTCCCGGGGAGGGGTTCCAGTAAATAGTATGATTCCATCCTTTCCTTCATCCTTCTTCTTGAGTTTTTGGTCTTCTATAAGGTCGGGATTATCTTGATTTCTCACTGGTTCTTCTAACTCCACCCCATTCCTAATTGTGATAGCCTGACATAGCTCTATTACATTTACTTTCATGCTACGCAGGCAATTTTCCACACGTTGCTTATAAAATTCCCTAGAAAGCTAGCCTATTCTAACCTCTAGATTGTGAATAGAAGATGCATGATCTTTTGTTACTTGTTCAAACTTCTTCTCTAATCTCTTCTGGTTCTCTTCCATATCCGTGAGTTTATCCATGATTTTGTCCAGCTTCGAATCCCATGAACTGGATTCATCATATTGATATTCAAATAGGTCTTGATGTCTTAAATGATTCCCTGCATTGTTGGACCAATAGAATTCGGGGTGGTTCTGCCACCCCGAAGTGTACGGGTTCATAGAAGGATGACGATTTCCCCAACTAAATTAGGGCTTATTAAACTCTGCAAGAGTCCCTTGCTCCCTATAATATACATCCTCTATGATTGTTCTTTTTATCTACTCTTAGCATTCAATTCTTCAGATGTCTAATTCTCATTCTAAGAAGTCTTGATGTGTCTCTACTTTATGCCCCAATTTTTTTTAAACAAACGAAAATGAAAGCCTTAAACTATAGAACTAAATTGCCTTCCCCAGCAACAACGCCAAAAAATTGTTCGCTCAAGGTTACACGCGCTAAGTTTTATTAATTATAACCTTGGTAATTATCGCAAGCGCACGGGTCGTTCGCATAGTTCCTACATTGTCAATCCCACGAGGAAGGGAACTAATTCTAAAATCTAAAGGCAACTAAGTTCACAATTAACCTAATTAAACAACTAATGCATAAATTAAATCAATCAATAATCAATATGGGAAATTAAAGTGCTAAAGAGTAAACAAAATAGAAAAATCATAGCCCAACCTAAAATCGATCTAGAAATTACCAAGGGAGAGAGAGAGGATTTTAATTTGAAACTAAGAAAACCTAACCAATTACGCAATTATTGAATTAACGGGTCTAGGCGGTCCCAGGGTGAATTACTCTCTCTCGAGTTATAATTCTTAACCCTAAGTAGTAATCCCTAATTCAAATTATGGGAATTGCGATCTCTCAATCTATAATTGGTTCAAAACTAAATTAGTTCTAAAATTACCTATTAACCTATCGGGAATCTATGCTTAATCTCTCGTTATACGACTCTACTAGTTTGACTCAATTCTCTACCTATCGATTCACCTAACTCTCATTGGCCCAAATCAAGGGTTTTTACCCAGCTCACCGTATCAGTTTGTTACCAAATTATTAAGAACAGAATTGAAATCACAATCAACTCAATAAGAAAGCACAATCGAATAAATTTTATTAATCTCAAGAGTCAAAATCTGAAAGTAAGTATAAACATAAGCTCAACATTCACACAATGAATCTCAACACCTATTTTAATTCTATACATAAATAAAACTGAAAAAATAGAAATATTGTTGGGAACAAAATCTCAACACCTATTTGAATTCTATACATAAATACCACCTATTCCGGGAAGTACTTCGCATCTAGCACGTCTCTGTGTTTCTCTTCCTTCACCTCCTTTCTCAATCTCTTGATTTCTCTCTAGGTCTTTCTCAGATTTGACGAAATTTTGCTCTTTTTTCACGACTCTCTTCGCTCTCTAATGACTGTCGGCGGCTATCTTGTAGTGTGCTATTTATTCTGTAGCAGCCTTAGGTTAAACTCAGGGTCGAAACGGTTCGAAAAATCACTCAAATTTTGAGTTTTTATGTCAGCTCGGCACAGGGCACAATCGTGGCCCTACCTACCATGATCGTGGCCTGACTTGACACTCTCTTTCATGATCGTGGGCCCTAGTACATGATTGTGGCCTGGCTACTTCTGGCCCTTCCTTCTCTGTCATGATCGTGGCCACTATGCACGATGTGGCTTATGTTGTTTAGCCTAAAATTCTTCAAATCTTCTTCGTTCTTCCCCGTTTATTGTGCAACACTAATACACACATCAAGGTACCTCAAAAATATAACAATTAAGCTTAAAGATTCATACTAACCCATAAAAGACACATAAATAGACAAACTAACATAATTAACACATAAACACACACTTAACTCTCAATTTAACGCTAAATACTTACCAGATTACACCCTAAAACATCATGCAAAACGCAACTATCATTTTTCACAGATGCATTCCTCATTTCTTCTCCTCTTTGATCTTTAGTTCACCCTCCAAGTTGCTCCTTCCTATAGTCAATTCTTACCCTCAATTAACATCAAACACACAAGAACAACAATGAAAATCTAACTTAACGAAAACATACAAAATGAATCCTAAATTAGAACAATAATCAACAATTATGCTAGAAAACACATGACAATTACCTATAAAAACATATCCTAATACACACCTATTAATCACCTTCATTGATGTTATGTCAAGATATGGATTTATGTATCTTATGAAATACAAGTCTGAATCATTTGAAATGTTCAAAAGATTCCGTAATGAAGTTGAAATGTTGTGTAGCACTCCACAGTGGGTTTGTTAGTGATGACTTTGTTGATTATCTACGGCAAGATGGAATCTTGTGTAGCACCCCACTTCCATCTGACACGTACCCGTACGTCCTTTTAACATTTGGGCATATGTCTGTGGAAGTAATGCGCCAGAGCAATCACATCACTTATCTCATGGCATCATAAATTAAAACTACAAATAACACAATATCTAAAAACCCAATTTCTCATTTCATTTAATAAAAACTTAAGGTACATTTTAACATTACACTACATGATCCATATATATACAACATCAATATTATAAGAGTCTACTTCTCTTTTACACATTGTACATAAAAGAGGAATTATACAAAAATTTCTATCTAAATCTTTCAGTCTTAGCTGACCGACCTTTGAGCCATTTATTTTATCCAAAAGCAGTACTAGGTTTCTTCTAAATTGTCTTAGAAGCGAAGTCCCACTCTCGTACCTGAAAAGGCAATGTTACAATTTTGATGAGTTTTGCGAACTCAGTGAGCTACCCATCATTGATGACTCACTCATATCTCATAACACAAATAAGTTCTTATTCAAACTCTCATACAATCCATGTACATATAATGCACATCTTTTCACTAATTGTCATATAACATCATATAACACTTTGATCACTTATTTCACATTTCACATTTAAAACAATTCAAATATTACATTTCAATCATTTAAACATACATATCATAGGTATATGCAATGCTCATGAGACTCACTTTCCAATTTTTACATTGTTGTGACCGAGTGCCTTTTTCACTGTCTTGTAACCATTGTGAATACCAGGCTTATTAATAACTGTCTCGTATTTGTTGGGGATATCGGGCTCATTATATATAATGAGCCAGAGGCTCTTACCACATTCTGAGCTTTAAACTCTTTTTCACTGGCAACTTTGGTCACAACTACGTTTATCTTGTCTTGCATTCATGTAATGAAATGCATCATGTATTTAATCAATCACTTGTGCTTAATTTTTCACACTCACATGTTTTCATCGGACCTTGGTCTAGCATTCAACAATTAAGTTGAGTACATTTATTTCTGTCAAATTCACATACAATGAGCACTTCTAATGATTTTCATGCATCAAACGCCTCGGATATTCAATGTCTGAAATCAACACATTCACATTATATAGTAATTTAATACAAAATTTAAACAAAACAATAAATCAATGTGAGACCATCTAGGTTACTAACAGTTTGCTCCAGATAGCTATTGCCTCGATGTCCCGGCAATGTCTAGATGCGATCTCTCTGATTGCTCTTCTATATCATACAACACATACACATTACACATTACTAATTTGCACAATCACATGAATACTCATTTATACACATATATACATGTTTTATGTATAATTCATGCTCAATGACAATCCTGGGTATCAAACATTTTCATGTGTATAAGTCTAGCTTACTCTTAGGATTACACTTCATTTGTATAAGATTATTCTAAATTCGTCATTCAACCATTCATTAAGGTTATTTTATCATCATAAGATCACAAAATATCCAATTTCTCATTTATCTTTACTTAATACTCAACATTCATCTTCTTTGAAACACTTTAGCCATTATAGATTCACTTTCATTCTTATAACATCTCCAAATTTCCAAATTTTAACACTTGATGTATAACAATTCATTCTTACATTATATCCTCAATCATCACTCTAAATATATCACTCATTTAATCACTTATTTCATCATTAAACTAAGCCCATTTCAAGCTTAATTCAAGCCTAAATGCATCATAGGAAAGTACCTAACTATTTGTTGTTCCAAACCACACATAAAAGAAGCATATTTCATGTAATAACCATCCCCACGATCGTGGGGTTCATTGGCAGAAAGTTTCTACCCTCTTTAGGCATTCCCATGATCGTGGACATATTCCCACAATCGTGGGATGAATTCATCCCTAAAATCCCAGCATTGTTCCTTCCATTTTCTAGCTTTTCCAACCACTACAAGTTACATCTATTATCTCTTATGCTTAGTCTGTCATTTCTAGCTTATTTCCTCAACATTTCCTCTTCATTCTTACCTCCATTTCAACTCAATATCAATCATAAACAATTCATATTCTATGATTGATCATTAACACTGATTCTTCCCATTTCAAGACACTACTTTAGCCTTTTCTTTAACTTCAAGATCATTCTAACTTTTCTCTATAACAACCGAAGAGATACACGTTATTATACCAAAAAAATAGAACATAAAACATCCATTTATCTATTAAATTTTCGACACTTTTTTCTACAACATTATAATGATCTTTCCATCTCAAAATCATCTTTACAACAACTTATTAAATATTGATCATCATAAACATAAAAACAAGACATGGGGAAAATGGGATGCTACAATTCTTCCCTCCTTAAGAAATTTCATCCTCGAAATTCTTGCTTGATTGTTCGAATAAGTGGGGATATTGTTTCCTTATGTTCTCCTCCATTTCCTGTATAGCTTCCTCACTCGAGTGATTCTTCTAAAGGACTTTAACCAATGAAATTACCCAGTTTCTCAATTGTTTTGTCTAATATTCCACTATCTTGATAGGCTCCTCAGCATAACTCAGATTACTAGCAACTTCAATCTCTTGAGGCGGTAATATATGTATCCAATTAGATCGATATCTTCTGAGCATACTCACATGGAACACATTGTGTATCTGAGACATTTCAATCGACAATGCTAATTTATAAGCTAATGGTCCAATCCTATAAATGATCTCATAAGGACTAATATATTTAGGGCTCAACTTACCCTTTTTACCGAACCTCAGCACTCCTCGCCAAGGCGACGCTTTCAAAAACACTCTGTCTCCTACTCTATATTCCATATCCCTTCGGTGCTGATTCATATAGCTCTTTTGTCTATTTTGAGCTACTTGAATTCTACTTCGGATCAGTCTCACTTTATCTATAATATCTTGTATCAGTTCTGGGCCTTCTACCATTATCAGACCTTCTTTATCCCAATACAGAGGTGAATGACATTTCTTGCCATACAATGCCTAATATAGTGTCATTCCGATACTACTATGATAGTGGTTGTTGTAACCAAATTCAATCAAGGCTATCTACTGATCTCATGCTTCTTGAAACTCTAATACATATGCCCTGAGCATATCCTCAACAGTCTTAACTGTCCTCTCAATCTGTCCATCTATTTAAGGATGAAATGTAGTACTGAAGTTCAACTTTATACCCATAGCTGACTGTAAACTCTTCTAGAATCTTGAAGTAAATCTAGGATCCTTGTCCGATATAATGGACACCAGAACCCCATATAGTCTAACTACCTCATTCACATATCTCCAAGCCAGCTAATCTAGTGAGTTATTCTTTCTCACTTATAAGAAATGGGTCGACTTTGTCAATCAATCCACCACAACTCGTGTTGCATCATATTGCCTCAGAGTTCTTGGCAATCCTATAATAAAATCCATCGTAATTCGCTTCCATTTTCACTTCGGAATAGGTAACGAATGTAGCTTCCCTACCGGAGCCTAATGCTCAGCCTTAATATGCTGGTAAGTTAAACACTTAGCAACATACTTGCTTCTTCATCCTTGGCCACCAGAAATGTTGTTTCAACTTGTTATACATCTTGGAGGTACCAAGATGCATAGCATAGGAAGCTATATGTACTTCCTTCATAATCTCTTTCCTCAGATTATTAATGTCGAGCATAAATAACCTCTACATCAGCCACAGTATCTCATCTCTCAATTCAAATTCAGAATATGGGTTCAACTTTAACTTCTCAATAAGCTTCACCATTTCAAAATCTTTACTCTGTAACTTTCTGATTCTGTCATGAAACATCGGTCTCAGTCTCAATGTGGCTATCAATGCCTCATTCTTCTCTAAATTCAATTCCACATTTAATGCTCTTAATTGAACTAAACTCAGTAACTTCGATATCTAAATCTGAGCTACACTACTATTTGATTTTCTACTCAAAGCAACAACTTCCACATTAGCTTTTCCCAAATGATACTTAATTGTGCAGTCATAGTCTTTCAGCAGCTCTATCCATCTCCTCTGTCTTATATTCAATTCTTGTTGACTCAACAAATACCTCAAGCTCTTATGATTAGCATATAACTGGAATGTTTCTCTATACAAATAGTGCCTTAATATCTTTAGAGAAAAAACCACTGCATCAAGCTCTAAATCATGTACTGGATAATTTATCTCGTGAGACCTTAATTTTCTCTATACATAGGCTATTACTTTGCCATATTGCATCAGTACACAGCCCAATTCTTGATGTGAAGCATCACTATAAACCACATATCCTCAAGTTCCAAAAGGAATAGTCAACACCTGTGTCGTAGTCAACCGATGTTTCAGCTCCTCAAAACTCCTCTGACATTCATCATTCTATCTGAAAGGCATATTCTTCCTTAAAAGTTTAGTTAGAGGGGCTGAAATTAATGACAACCCCTCTACAATCCTCCGGTAATATCTAGTTAATCCAAGGAAACTACAGATCTCAGACACATTCTTGGGAGCTTCCCACTTCAATACTACCTCTATCTTCTTTGGATCCATTTGTATGCCTTGTTCGGTTACTATGTGACCCAGAAACACTACTTGATCCATCTAAAATTCACACTTACTGAATTTGGCATACAACTGTTTCTTACTCATTATCTGTAAAATTACTCTCAAGTGCTCAGCACGCTCTTCTCTACTCTTCGATTACACAAAAATGTCATCTGTGAACACAATCACAAAATGATCCACGTAGGGTTGGAACACCTTATTCATAAATGCCATAAATGCAGCTGGGGCATTAATTAACCCAAGTGGCATTACTAAAAACTCAAAATGTGCATAACTGCTCCTAACACACTTTTTGGTACATCAACCTCTGCTATCTTCAACTGAACACACTTTTCTCTTACCAAATGCTAAACAACATTAAAGAAAACCTTGTCTTCTCTCACTGAATGCTAAAACAGTATTAGAGAAAACCTTTATGTTTTCTAATTGAACGCTAAACTGCATTAGAGAAACCTTATAGGATCATACCTTATATCCCCCTATGTCATGTCAAATTTATGGATATCCTTACTAAAATGTATGTATCAAAATGATATAGGCTCAAAGTCAATCTTTATATATGCCCAATGACCTTTAAAATGCTTACGATCATCACAAATATTAAGGCTTTCATATGTATTATAACTATACACAAAATAGTTATTACTGAAGATAAAAATATGATCATCTATATTAATAAAAAATCATAATGTCATAATACACTAAAATGTGCAAACATTTAAGGTGCAAATAAAATGATCCTTAGCTACTACTGTCTAAGGACCTTAATACGCCCATATCGGATACATGTGTTAACAAACACTATTGGGCGAAGTCCTTTAGTCAATGGATCAGCTAACATCTCCTCAGTCTTGATATGCTCCACTTCGATGGCACCTTTCTGAATCAGCTCTTTTATAGTCAAATATTTGACCTCTAAATTCTTAGACCCTGTTATATTCTTATTATTATTACTAAACAACATTGCAACAAGATTATCATAATATAAATTAATGAGTCTAGTTATCGTATCTACCACAGACAACTTAGAAATCAAGTTTTTGAGCCAAACTGCCTGCATAGTAGCTCTATAACATGCAACAAACTCTGCATGCATAGTTGAGGAAGTTACTTGTGTTTGTTTGACACTCTTCCACGATATTACTGTAGCACCCCCACTGCTATAAGGTACATACTGGAACACCCTTATGACATTCTAGTACATACCCTATAATAACAGCGTGTTACAACCTCACTTTCACTTTATTACATGGCAATTAATCCAACTTAATCATGGCATCAACTATTATATAAGAAAGTCACCAAATTTTTAAAACAAATTTCCTCTTTTCATTTCATAAACACCGAATGTACATATATTGTATCTTTCCAAGATCTATACATGTACATCATCAAAATCTAATACAAAATGTACTACATGAAAGAGGAAATACAAAAGATCTAACTAAATCCTTTAGTCCAGCTGATCGACCTTTGAGTCATATCTTCTTCACAAAAGTACAAGAATTCAGCTTTTTATACAGTCTCTCAGTAGCTAGAATCCTCTCTCGGTCCTGAAATGTCAACGTGTAATTTTGGGTGAGTTTTGTGAACTCAGATGAGGTAACCATCATCGATGGTTCACTCAATTCATGCAACATATCAATACACATAACATGTAATTCACATCTTGACATTTTGCATATAGCATCATATAACACATTTCTCATTCAGATATAATTTTCCAATACATTTTAATTAATCAAACACACGTATTAAATGCATATGTAATGCTCGTGAGATCCACTTTCATTTATTATTGTTGTTATGACCGAGTGCATTTTTTCCTAGCTCATATCCCTTAGTGGATACCAAGTTGTATCAGATAATGTCCCATATCCCTTAGTAGATACCGGATACATTCACAACTGACCCTGAGGTTCTGATCATAGTAGGAGCTTTAAGCTCTTTAACCCGCGACTTGGGTCACAACTGCCTTTATCTTTTATGCATTCATGTAAAGTAATGCTTCACATTTTTATATTCACAATAAGTCATATCAATCAGAACACTTTTATCATCAAGCCTTGATCCGGCATTCAACAAACAAGTTGAGAATCATTTATTTCATCACATTCAAATACAAGTAGCACTTCCAATACAGTCCTGAATATAAAACTCCTCGGATAATCAATTGTCCGAAATCAACACAATCAAATCATATTCATTCAACAATTCAAACATAATATAAAAACAAATAATTAATTGAGTGAGACCGTCTAGGTTACTCACAGATTGCTTCTGAAGCTATTACCTCAAAGTTTTGGCAACATCTGGATGTTGATGTTCCAATTGCTCCTCTAAAACAAGCAATATACATATATCACACTTTAGCACAATTATAAGTATGCATTTATGCACATGTATGTATATACAATATGTACAATGCATGTTCATGATAATCCCTCTTTCCATTATTCTCATCACATAATCATACATATTTCCAAACTCATATAAGTATCATTTATACTTATGGTTTATACCTCAATAAAACCATAAAAATCAAAATTCATGACACATTTCTTCAATTCAGATTTTTCCTAAGACACACTTTCAGGTCAACTTTCTAAGTTCTTTTTGACCAGGAAAATGAAGTCATTTGAGGATACTTTCTTCTCAAAAATTGTTCTTCTATCTCTTAAGTTTCTATTGACACCAAGATTATTCAATTTGGTTTAGTATCATATGAGATATGGTCACAATACAACAAACTATGTATAATTGAACTTTTGGCTAGTTCATGATCATACCCTCAAATTCTACAGCTCATAACTTTCAACTCAGATATAAAAAAATTACAAAATTAGCACCAATTGAAAGATAAGAGAATGAAATACAAATTTTGTGAAGACACATTTGTCTAATTCAGCATATATCCAATCAGTTTTTATGAAAACATCAAAAAATAATTTTTGTCTTGGGTAATACTATAACCCCAATCCAGACTCAATTTCACACCAAAATTTGAAAGTTTTAGAGACAGAATTAAATTTAGACTTCTTTAAGAAAGTTGTAGAATTATTTCTCTAGTTTAATCTGAATTAAGAATCACTTCATTTAGACATCTACATCTCAATATATAATCAAAAAACCAACACATGTTTGGAAGGTATCTCCCGCATATCACCTTTCGCGATCGCGACTTCGGCAGAGTCGCGATTGTGACCTGCATCTGGCCGAAGCGGCCTCCCTTCTTTTTTTTTTCTTTTCCAAACTTCACATCCATTTTACACCTAGAAAAAGAGGTTTGTTGGCAAAGTCATCTTCTAAAAAATTGTTGATCTATGTCTTAAGATTCTAAAGAACCTAAGTTCATACAATTTGGCTAAGTATTCTTTAAGTTATACATAATTTACTCCATATTGTTCAGAAACAGAGACAAAATCTAAAACTCAACTTCAAGACAATTTTCAACACTCTTAGAGATAGAATTCAAACTCAATTCTTCATGAAAATTGTAGCCATTCGTCTCTAGTTTAATATAAATCAATAATCATCTTATTTGGATATCTTTAGATTAAGATATGTCAAAAAACCAACACATGTTCAGTTGAACCACTACATCTAACACATTTCCAGCACACTTCCTCTTTAATCTCTTCCTAATTCATCTCTTTTGCTTAATCTATCACTTCTAACTTATATCCACATCATTTCTTCTTCAATAATACCCCAATTATAGTTCAAGATCATCTATACACAATTCAAAATCCATGCTTGATCATATACACCAAAAACAAAACACATCATATACACATTTATCATAATGAACCTTCTATCTCAAAAATCATCTCAACAACAACTTATCAATTATCAACAAATCAAATACTCAAAATAAGACATCATCAATCTTTATTCTTCATCCATGACACATACATATAAATTCATGACCAATCCATCAATCTCAAATTACTTATTATACAAGTTCCATTTACACTAATGCGTAAAGATTAAAGCATTACGTACTTGATTTCTCTTCAAATCCTTCAAAAGAACACCAACCCTAGCTTCTCATACAACCCATGTACATCATCATGGAGGTTGGGAGGTTGGGTATTTGGTGAGAAATGAAGAAGAAAATAGGATAAGGGTAGCAAATGAAAGATAAGAGGGCTAGGTTCAATGTTGGTGAAGGTTGGGAACAAAATTCATGAAGAAGGAGAAGAAAAAGTCACGTAGAAGAAGAAGAAAACAAGAACAAATACCCTTCAATTAGAAAGCATCGTGAGTTTTAAGACATGTCTTGGCAAGTGATATTTTCACTTGCCACATGTCATCTCCTTATAGGTTCACTTAGGTTTTTCTCATTTAATTTGTCCAATCAACTATAATTTCTACTCCAATTGTCTCCAAATTTCAATGACATATGTCATTAAATTCCAAAGTCATAAATAAAAATTTTCACTGCCATTTGATTCTTAATTCTACTGCTATTTGTCAATTGTCTTGCCACTTGGTAATTTTTTTTCCTAGTCCAAAAATTTCAAAAATTTTCTAAAATTCTCCAAAACTTCTAAATTACTAAATACGCTCCCCAAATCAATTTTTCAACATATAAAAACCACAATTCTCCACAAAATCACATTCACAATTCAACTATAAATCAATTATATCTGGAATGTCTATGAATGCATGTACAATTATTTTCATGTGCAAAAATTCAATATTCAAGAGTATGAGCATGTCATACAATGCAAGAGCATGAAATGCATTTTCTAATTTCTTACTAATCTCTCATATTTACTAATCTGGCCTCAACATGGGTAACGGGATGTTACAATTACAGCATCTGCCAACATAAAAATGTATCCTGAAGTGGATTTGCGATCATCCAGGCACATAGAAAAATCAGAATCTGTATTGTAACATCCCGTTCCCATATAACGGGTTGAACCATAGAAACGAGTACGCGTGAGAGATTAGTAAAATACCTCTCAT
>JAOQMS010043129.1:0-12366 GCA_027563885.1 Erythroxylum longipes
TGTTTTTTTCACACTCAGGACCTAATAGGACCAACCCCAGTGTGACTGGACCATCTCAGCATTTATATATGTATACAAAGGTGTGTGCAACGTAGAAGATAAGAGAAGCTTCTCTAAAGCTATACATTTATTGTCTTTAAATGACAAAAAGACAAAAATGATAAAAGACAAAAAAGCAAGTAAGAATATGTGAATCGTGAGAATGGTTAAGTAACAAATCTTCTTCACAATTCTCACATTATTCTCCTCATGTTTCTCATCTTCTTCCTCTTCATTCTCTTCCACATTTTTTGCTCTCCATAGAACAAAGAAGAGATCTGGCACTCTTGTCTTTGTTCTAGCCATTTCCGAATCAAAGAGTTTGATTCGGTTAGTTTCTCCAATCTTTGCGTGGATACCATTAGAAACGGTCTGTTTTGGTCTTTGTAGTTTGCAACAACCCAACGAGTAGAAGATCAAAGAACGAAGGATACTACACACAAGGTACATGGTTATTATATGAATGACTAATTTATGTTAATGCCATGAATTCCTATATATATTTGTGTTATGAACATGTAGATGAATTAGGAATTTTCAGCTAGGTTTAATGGTATTTCCTTGTATAGGCATATATATCCTGGACTTCGGGAAAGTCCTAGAACAATTTTTTGTTTTCCGCACTGCGTGTATATAATGCACGCACTGGAATTTTCCTACAAAAATAAGTAAAAGTCATGGGAGGGAACAAGACATGGGTTTTTCCACATAGGATGGGACACACAACCTAACAAATCTCTCCCTCCTGAATATATGGAGGTGCTTGCCATCCCGACGATCAAACATGTCTGAAACTTCTCTCTTGGCAAAGACTTGGTCATCATATCAGAACAATTATCATCTCTATGAACCTATTGAAGCTCGATCAACTTAGAATCCAAAACATCTCTAACCTAATGGTATCTAACATCAGTATGTTTTGATCTACCATGGAATGTGGAATTTTTAGCTAGTTGCATCGCACTTTGACTGTCACAATGTAACATATAACTCTCTTGAATAAATCCAAGTTCCCTCGCAAATCTCTTCATCCATAGCAATTCTTTGCATGCTTCAACAACAGCTATAGGCTCTGCTTCTGTGGTAGATAAAGCAACAAATTTTTGTAATATGGATTCCCAATTTATTGCTTTCCCTACAAAGGTAATCAAATATCCTAAGATAGACTTTCTTGTATCAACATCTCTTGTTAAATCAAAATCAATATAACCTAAAAGAATCGGCCTCCCTATTCCAAAATAAAGACTCATAGTAGATGTCCTACGGAGATATCTCGTAATCCATTTCATAGCATACCAATGATTTATTTCTGGATTAGAAAGAAACTTGCTAACTGTACCAACAACATAAGCAATATCTGGCTTAGTGCAAACCATAGCATACATTAAATTACCCATAGCTGAAGCATAAGGAACTATTTGCATATTTTCTTTTTCTTTCTCATTTGAAGGACATTGCTTTCTACTCAACTTAAAGTGCATTCCAAGAGGTGTACTTACAGCTTCAGCATTGTCTATGTTGAATCTCTGAAGTACTTTTTCAATGTACTTCTCTTGTGATAGCTATAAATTCTTGGTCTTTTTGTCACGAATGATTCCCATGCCAAGAATCTGTCTTGTTGATCCTGAGTCTTTCATAATAAAAGACTTACTTAGATCCTAATAAGAATATCATCAACATATAGCAACAAAATGATAAAGTCATCATTACATAAACACAATGATCAGAGGAAGTCTTCTTGAAGCCTTGTTGTTTCATAACTAAATCAAACTTCCTGTACCATTGCCTTAGAGCTTGTTTCAAACCATACAAGCTCTTCCTTAATCTGCAAACATAATCCTCTTTCCCTTTGACTCTAAAACCTTCTAGCTACTTCATATATATCTCTGCATCTAAATCATCGTGAAGAAAAACAATCTTAACATCCATCTGATTAATCTCCATATTAAGGTGTGCTGCCAAACTTAACACAACTATAATGGATGACATCTTCACTAATGGAGAAAAGGTTTTTTCAAAATCAACTCCTTTATTTTGACAAAAGCCCTTGACAACCAATCTAGCTTTGTACCGTGGAACTGAAGTACCATCTTTATGTTTCAATCTGAAAAACCATTGGTTCTTCAAAGCTTGTCTGTTCTTAGGAAACTTAACCAGATCAAATGTGAGATTATCATGAAGTGATTTCATCTCGTCTTCCATTGCTTCAAAGCATTTCTCCTTTTGCTCACTATCCATGGCTTCCTCAAAATTTTCTGGCTCTCCCCCTTCAGAGATAAGTACATACTCATTGGGAGAATAACATGATGAAGGTCTCCTCACTCTAACAGATCTTCTAAGAGAAGTATCTGAAGCCTGTGTAGGTGTTGGTTGCTGATCCACTACAACATCTTGTACTGGAGAATTAAAAGTGTCTAAACTTTGTTGATCATTTTGAACTTGATTACCATTTTCACAATAATCTTGAACATCATGATCTTAACGGTCATTTCTAGCTACATTCGGGGTATCATTTATAGAAACTAGCTCAACATCAACTAAGCTATCACTACTCTGAGAATCTCTTCTCTCTACCTTCTCAATATCCTCAATAGTTTGGTCTTTAAAAATTACTACATCATGACTTCTAACAAGTTTCTTCTCAATTAGATTATACAATCGATAACCGAACTCATCCTGAACATAACCAATAAAGATACATTGTCTGGTCTTAAAATCTAATTTCGACCTCTCATCCTTAAGAACATGCACAATTGCTTTGCAATCAAAAACTCTCAAGTGATCATAGGAAACATTCTTGCCAAACTAAACTCTAACAGGAACATCACCATCCAAAGCTACAATGGGTGACAAATTGATAACATGAGCAACTGTGCAAAGTGCTTCAGCCTAAAGGGAATTTGGCAACTTTCCTTCTATAAGTAAGCATCTAACCCTCTCCGCTAAAGTTCTATTCATCCTTTATACTAAACTATTCAACTAAGGAGTTTTGGGAGAAGTTTCTGATGTCTAATACCTTGCTCTCTATAATAGTTATCAAATGGTCCACAATATTCACCACCATTATCAGTGCAGATGCATTTCAATTTCTTGCTAGTTTTTCTTTCAACTAAGTCATAAAATTCTTTAAATTTCTCAAAAACCTGATCTTTGGTCTTTAAAGCATAAAACCAAAGCTTCCTAGAATGATCATCAATAAATTTCATAAAATACAATGCACGACCATATGATCTTACCTTCAAAGGACCAAAAACATCTTAGTGAACTAGTTCCAATAAATCAAACTTTCTTGAAGAAGGATGACTCTTTCAACCTAACTTCCTTAACCCCTTGAAGCAATTTTTTCTTGGCTAAACAATTAATCCCCTTCTCACTCATATGACTTAGTCTTCTATGCCATAATTTTGATGTAGTATCACTCTCTACCATATTCAGTAAGCCTTTAGAAATAGAACCTTGCAACAAGTTCAAGATAAAGGATTTATTACCTCTAGCTATAACCATTGAACCTTTTGTAAGTTTCCAATGTCCATTGTTAAAGACATTGCAATAACCATCTTCATTAAGTTTTCCTGCAGGTATCAAATTCAAGCAAATTCTTGGTGCATTTTTCACATTTTTAAGAACTAACCTTGAACCATTGTTAGTTTCCAAACAAACTGTTCTAATAGCAATCACACTTTTCTTGCTATCATTTTCCATCTTCAATATCCCAAAATCTCTAAGAGTATAAGAAGTGAAGAATTCCTTTCTTAGCATGACATGATAAGAAGCACCAATATCTAGAACCCAATTAATCTCATGACTTACCAAATTGATGACACTTTCATCATAAGCAGCAAGGAGATCACCATCAATAACATTAGCAACACAATACTGATCAGCACTGTCCTTCTTTTCCTGTCTCATTTCCTCTTTCAGCTTAAAGTAATATTTCTTAATATGCCCTACCTTACCACAATGATCACATGCAAAATTTTTGTATCTAGACCTTGACTTGCTTATACTTTTCTCTCTACCTTTCTGACCTTTGAATTTGTTTCTTCCCCTCTCTTCTGTAATCAAAACATCAGATTGTGAAGATGATGTAGAAGAGCCCTGAGATCTTCTTCTCACTTCCTCATTCAAAATACTAATCTGCGCATATTCCACAGTTACCACACCATTAGGAGTAGAATTGGTCAGTGAAACACAAAAAGTTTCCTGAGAATCATGTAAGTATTAAGCAACCAAAGTCCTTATATCTCATTATCAAATCTTATACCCATTCTAGACAGTTGATCAATAACACCCTGAAAATCATTCAAATAATCAGAAATGACACTACCCTCCTTGTATTTCAAGTTCATCAATTGCCTAAGTAAAAATAACTTGTCATTTCTTGCCTTCGATGCATAAAGTTGCTCAAGCCTATCCCATTGAGTTCTGGCGTGTGTATCATTAACAATGTGATTAAGGACATTATCTTCTACCCATTGTCTCATAAAATCACATAGTTGTTGATGTTCAAATTCCCAATCTTCATTAGACATAGACTCAGGTTTATTAATGGCAAACACAGGCAAATGCATCTTTTTAACAATTCAAATAGACCAAAAGGATTAAATCAACCAATGATCTCATACCACTGTGTTGGAAAAAACTCAATATTGCTAAATTCTACAAAAGTGTAAACACAATACCAAAACTTCCCAAATCTATTTGAGTAATAGGAGTAAGTAAATACCAGCAGCAATTTATTAATAATAACAACAAATCAAACACAAGTAATGACACCAAAATTTTTAACGTGGAAAATTCCTTTAAATCAAGGGTAAAAATCATGGGACCTCCAGTCCAAAAAGTAGCTCCACCAAAATTAAAATATGTACAAATATCCTCTTCTCAAAGATACAAACTCAACATTAACAAGATGAATAGGCAACTACACAAGATAACATTGTTAGGAACATAAAGAGAGAGAGAAATCACCAAAAGCACATCACTGCTTCGAGGATGCGTTCTAAACATCCAGAGCTCTAAATGAAAAAGTGACCATTTAGAATGTAGAGGACTCTCTCAAGAACATACTCCTAAATTTTTAGCTCGATCCAATGGTAGATGAGTGTGGATCAAAAGCAAAGTGAATCTGGTTGTCCAAAAATGTTACAGCTATTTTTACTCTCTCTTCCTTCCGTTGTGTCAACTCCCACGGTTAAAGAAGAAGCTAATATATAGAAGACAAAACAAGTAAAAGTCATGGCAGGGGACAAGACATTGGTTTTTCAATAGGATGGGACCTACAACCCAACAATTATAACATCAACGATATATCCAAAAGCAGGTATGTGACGGATAAAGAAAGACTTTTTAGTAAATAAATCTCGAACAAAATGAATGTCAATTTTAATATGTTTAGTGTGAGCATGAGATATCGATAACAAGAAATATAGTTCTAAGATTATCACACCATAAAGTAGTTGTAATAGTAGGTTGTATTTTGGCTCTCCAAGAAATCAAATTGGGACAAAAAAAGATACAGATGAAAGTGGATCGTCTATCATCAGACTACTAACCTCAATCAAATCAAATTAAGCATATATGGTTAATTGAGTGAATTTGGTTAGATGGATACCATGTGAAGGTGTGGAGTGCAGTTACCATTATATACATTTAACTATATTCAGTAGGGTAATATAGAAATTGAGAAACTTTGTTCAAAGCAAAATGTATGTTTGGTCTAGTAAGGCAAGATATTGATAAGCACTAATAGTGTTGTGATATTCAGTAGGGTTAAAGAGTAGGGTGTGTGGTTTTTAGAGAGAGAGGTAAGGTTGGGGTAATAGGGGTGTAGAAAGGTTTTAACGAGTCAAGGTAGGGTTGATGAAGAAGATCATGGGTGTATTTAGTTTGGGTGAGAAAAGGGCCAATTTGTATGGGTGTAGCTTCATTACCAAGAAAGTAGTAAAGAGGGCCAAGATCTTTAATAGTGAAGGTAATATTAAGGTTACTGATTATAGTTTGGATAAAATCTTGTGATTAACTTATAACCAAGATATCATCCAAATAAACGAGAAAAGTGATTTGGATAGAGGATAAATGAACAAAGAGAAAAATGTTAGCCTTAAAGGAAAAAAAAAACAAGACCACCAAGTTTGTGACTTTATCTATTAAACCAGGTCTTAGGAGCTTGTTTGAGGCCATACAAACCCTTATAGAGATTGAGGATCAATGAAACCAGGAGGTTGATGTAGGAAAACATGTTCTTGAAGTTTACTATAGAGAAAGTAATTGTTAATATCAAGTTAATGAATAAACTAATCGTTAGTTAGAACAATGATACGAGTAGTGGTTGGTTTAACAATTAGAAATGATACGAATAGTGATTGGTTTAACAATTTGACTAAAGTTATTTATGTAACCATGACTAGAAGATTGATGATAATCCTTTATAACAAGACGAGCCTTATAACGATTAAGAGAACCATCTGTTTTACGTTTTGTTTGAAAGACCCATTTAGTAAAGGAAGCGAGATCAAGTTCATAAAAAGGCTAGATGGTCTTGTGATAGGTAACTATTACAATCAAAACCATGAAGCAATAATGCATAACAAGACTGGAATATGGTGATGTATGTTGCAGCAGTTCCAAAATCGAACGTGGAGGTGTACGTGGCAGTAGTCCCCTAGGAAATTTGTCTTCTAGTTTGATAAGTTATTATTCTGTTTCCTTAAGATTAGGTCAACCATTTGTTATTAAGTAGTGCTCAGTGTATTTGCTTAAGTTATGGGGTTTGATTTATAACCATTAGTCGTAAGCCTATATAAAAGATAGTCATGAATAAAGAAGACTACGATTATCTTTCTGAAACTGTGTGTTGATTACAATTTATCTTTCCAATTCTTCCAAAATATCTCTCCAACGATCTTCCAAAGCTTTAGGACGTGGCTGAGGTCGTGGATCCAATCGTTATCTTAACAGTAACATAATAAGGAAAGGTTTTTGTTTTACACATGATCATGAGTACAAGTGATCATAGGATGAGAGGATGCTACCAGTGATATAGATGATAGATGTGATTATGGAAAAGGTGATGATGGTGGAGGTGATTGTGGAGACAAAAAGAGTAGGAGAAGTAGGTGGTAATGAGGGATTAGAGTTTGTAATATGGAAAAGAGTGATCAATGAGCTAAAGAGTAATGGTAAAAAGAAATATGGAGGTCAAGAGGGAGAAGCCATGGGGGATTAGTAAGATACAAGAATTATGTTTCAAGGAAATGAACATCATGAGAAATGTAGATTTTATTAGTAAAAGGATCAATGTAACGATACCATTTATAGTTAGTAGCATAACCAAGGAACACACAAGGAAGGAACTTTGGTGTGAGTTTATCAAATCTAGTTGCTCTAAGAAAAGGAAAACAAACATAACCAAAGACACAAAGATGATCAATTCTAGGGGATGTATATAATAAAAGTTCATGAAGAGACTTATCTTTTAAGATAGATGAGGGAAGAAAATTAATAAGGAAAACTATAGTTGAAAAGGTTTCACACCAGAAATGCTTAACAAAAGATGCATGAAGAAGAAGCTTGACACCAATTTCAGTGATATAACAAAATTTTTATTTAGAAATACTATTTTTGTAAAGGTTGTGAGGACATGATATGTGAAAAAGGATACCATGTGTTGTAAGGTAGTCAGCAAAGGGGCCTTTGATGAGTTCAAATGCACTATAACATCAAAAAATTTTAGGTTTAGTTAAAAAAAGATTTTCAATAGTGCTTTTTAAAATTTGAAACTTTTATAAAGCTCGAGAATTTTGATTAAGGGAGAAATTAAGTATATCGACTAAAATCATCAACAAATATTATAAAGTAACATGAATCAAATAAAGAAAGTGAAGGAGAAGATCCCCGAATATCATAATGAATGAGTCCAAGAGGTTGTATAAATATTCTAGAAGATAAAGAAAAAGGAATATGACAACTCTTTCCTTGAAGACACGAAATTAAACTAGACACTTTAAAAGGAAAAGACTTGAATAAACATAATGGAATTTTGATGCAGGGATGCCAAATGTGAGAAGATTTTTTATGAGCATAAAATGCAGTTGGACTCATGAAATTGACATAAATCTTCTAAGGGTAAGATTATTATAAATGCTTCCCTAAAAAGTTGTGTCTAAGTTGTAAGATCCTTTATCATATAACTAAAAAGATCGAACTATTACTCCAAAAAAAAAAGATCAAACTAAATTAAACATGAAGTAATTTTAACAAATTTTACAATAGAAAGTAAATCTGTAATAAGGTCAGAAATAATGATAATAACTCATAAGTGCAAAGGCCGATAGTGTGTAGGTAAAATTAATACACCAGTAGAAGAGATAAAAAGAGCATTACCAATACCGACCACCACTTGGCTGGTCCCTTGATATGCTTAAATTGAATTAACAAGTTGATGGTCACTTGTTATATGGAAGGAAGTAGTTGTATCGAGTAACCACTTAACAATGCCACTAGAAGAAAATGGAGGCAAAGGAGTGCGAGATTGAGTTTGCAGGGAAGAGAAGGCAGTTTGAATAGTGGTTTAGTTTGAGGGTATTGTTTGTTGTTTCAGAATTTTGCAAACCTTAATTGGCAAGTTGAAGTTATGTGGCCAAACCATAAATTTTCGGGGTTTCCAGTGTAATGTGGGCTGGGCTAATGAGTATAATATGGAATAACATGGTTCTGGGCTTGGTTGGGATGAAAATTAGAAAGACTAAGGGAATTTGGTGATTGTTGCCTTTAAACCGAAAAATAAAGCTTGTTATAGGTTGAAGCAATTTGAGCTGGTTGTCTTACCGAAAAACCGACTCGCGACTCTGCATTAGAAGTCCCAGGTTGAAAATTTTTTGGGGATATACCACCACTACAACCATAGAAAAAATTGTGAGAATCATGACCACCAACACGAGATTAACCATCGCTAGAGGAGAAGGATGCAACGAACATAATCTCAGAAGCACTAACTGCTGGTTGATGACAAGTCAGAAGTCTCTGTACATGCAGGAGAAGCTTTGCCCGTAATTCAACAAACAATATAGGGCTCTCTCAAATTTTCATATCATTAACAAAAGACGCGTAGTTTGGTGGCAATCCATTCAAGGTGAAGAGGACCAAATCATCTTCAAATTTTGGTTCTCTAATTATAGTAAAATCATCGGTTATTGAGGCAATTGAGTTGAGATAATCAGTGATTAAAGAATCACTTTTTCATATGGTATGTACTTGTCATCAAAGAAGATATTATTTGATCGTGATTTGTTAAAGAAAGTGGTGTTCAAGTCACACATTTCTTCATTTCTCTTATCTATGAGTTAGAGAGAGATGCTCTGACTTCTCTCTAACCTCCCACTACTGACACTTCCTTTCCCACTTCTTTTCTTCCTCTCATTCTCATACTCACCCTCATCTCACGCTTTCAGCTAGATCCACCACCCCATTTCTGAAGCCACCTCCAGGGTCATTTTCGACCTTTCCATTACCTAATCCTTTCCCGCCTTTGAATCTTTCCTTTTCTAAGCCTTGTCTCTACTATGCAGAATCCTCTGCTATCTGCTCTCAACCCTCCTCAAATCATTCCCCAGGATGCCTTTCCACCTCTACCGTCACTATCTTCTTCCCATAAGCCACCACCGACACCCATTCCTAAACCAGCTCTATCCTCTTCTCTTAGCCCCCAAGCATCAACCCCTTCCAACCTCCCTAAAGAACTTCCGGCTGAGAGGAGAACATGGAAGCAAGTGGTGGGAGGTTCTGCTGAACTCTCTCTGCACTTTTGTCCTCCAAAGATTGAAGATGGAAGAAGTATTGTATTCCCGGAAAGAGAGATCCTAGAAGAAGGGGATAAATCTTATAAGAATGCTCTTATAGGTTTTTTCTGGGACAAACGCCCAGCATTTTCGGTTATACAAAAATGTGCCCTAACAGCTTGGAAGAATAAGGGTGTTGTAGATGCTATAATAGCTGAGAAAAAGTACATTCTTTTCAGATTTACCACTAAAACTCAAGCATTGAAGGTGGTTGAAGAAGGGCCATGGCATATTGCTAATTTCCTTCTATTTCTTCAACCATGAAAGCCAGGATTCAAGATTGATTGTCATGACAAAAGACCAGTTCTGTTATGGGTCAATTTATACAATGTTTCTCTTAAATATTGGACTACTAGTGGGTTGAGTATGATCAGAAGCTATCTTAGCAATCCTCTTTGTTTGGATGACAACATTGCTAATAGGAGGAGGTTGGGATATGCACGCATTTGTATTACTATGGATCTCTCCAACAGTCTCCCGGATGCTATTCCTATCAGGGGATTAGGTCTTGATGGTTCTCTTTATGAGGGCAAAGTTGTAGTGCAATACCCATGGAAACCGGCACCAAAACAAGATAAAAAATGGGTTCCTACAAGGAAGACCTTCATTAGAGGCGATTATGAGGAGCTTATGGGTATTGAGGGAACTAACTCACAAGAGATTCAGCAGGAGGAATTACCAGCAGAGGAAGGGGACAAAATAGGATCAGTAAGCCTTGCCAAACCCCAAGAGCAGGAAGCAAATGAAGGTTTACCAGAGGCTGAGAGGGCAGATGGTATAATACCCATAAAAGAATGCAAAAATCCTGATCCGATAGTAGAGGACACTCAGACCAGTGGGGCTGAAAGCCATGGGAAATCTTTGGAGATTGGATTACTGAATAATCTGAAAACTCAACAAGCAGGACAGGATTTTGTCAACTCAGAGGCCACTAAGGATACTAAGGACACGGATCCGACCATTGGTGAGTTCTTAGACCTAGCAAAAAGGAAAACTACCAGGAGCAAATGTAAAGGCTCCAAAACCACTCAAGCTTAATTTATGAAGATTGTAGCATGGAATGTGAGAGGGATTAATTGCCCTAAAAAGCTTTCAGCTCTAAGGGATTTTGTATATCATACACATCCATGGATTTTTGCTGTTTTGGAAACTAAACTTAGAAAGGAAAAACTGCAAGTTTTGAATAAACTAGGATCTCAATGGAAGTTCTTATCGAATTATGATGCACATAGCTATAGGAGAATCATTGTGGGGTATGATCCTAACTTGGTGGATATTCAGGTCTTGGCTATGGAAACTCAAGCAATACATCTAGATTGCAAGTCCATTCAAACTAATAGTCACTTTAGTATCACCTTTATTTATGGTTCAAATCATACCTATCAACGGAAAATGTTATGGGACAGTTTGCTTCAGATTCAGCCTAGGATCAGTGGAGCTTGGCTGATATGTGGGGATTTCAATGACACTTTATACCCCACAGAAGCTGAAGGACATTTCAGCCTAAGGACTCACTCATCGTATTTCAATGATTGCGTGGGTCAACTTGGTATTTTTGATCTCAAATCCCAGGGCCAATTCTATACGTGGAGTAATAAGCAGATAGGCAGATGGGGATTAAGGAAAAATCTTGATAGGGCCTTAGTAAATCCTGAGTGGATTACACAGTACCCCCACTGTGTTACATCCTTTCTCGATCCATTATTTTCTGATCATACTCCTATGCAGATTGAAAACCTAGCCCATCCTACCTACCGAAGGGGCCCATTTCGGTTTAACAATTTTCTAGCTGATGATGAGGGATTTCCTGCTTCTATTCAAAGAGGATTGGACACTGCAATAGTTGGCACTTCTCAGTACATATGTGTACAAAAGCTTAAAGCTATCAAAGGGGAAATGAAAAAGCTAATGGGAACTCGATTTTCCTCTACTTAAAATGCAGTCAACCTAGCACGGGAGAACTTAGTATGGGTGCAACATCAAATTGATCAGGATCCGACTGATGGTTCGCTGTTGTACTCTGAAAAATCATTATTACTGTCCTAACTTGCTAAAGCTAAGGAACATGACAACATTTTGGAGCAATGAGCTAGAGTTAGTTGGTTGAAAGATGAGGAAAGATGTACAAAATTTTTTTTCAACACCATTCTTGCCAGGAGGAATGTAAACAGGATATGCTCCCTCAGACTCCAAAATGGTGAGGAAATTTCCACACAAGCTGAAATCGAGAGGGAAGCAGGGAGACATTTCAAACACTTCTATGTTTACTCTAGCAATCGACCTTATCCAATTAACCTGGCTGATCTTATTCACAACAAATTATCCCAGGTACAAGATACTGCCCTTATTGATTCAGTGACAGAACAAGAAATAGAAGAGGTGCTGTTTCGACTGAAGACAAATAAATCTCTTGGCCCAGATGGGTTTAATGGTTATTTCTATCAAAAAGCATGGCCTTACATAGGGTCTATGGTCAAGAGTGCAGTGC
>JAOQMS010043130.1:0-12365 GCA_027563885.1 Erythroxylum longipes
TCTCCTGTCAAGCCATGAAATTTAGGAAGAGAGTTAATGAGTAATCCTTTAACTTCAAAATTAACATCAAAATTAGGACAAGCAGTAGTAAATGGATCATAATTAACATCAGAAGTAGTTGCTTCCCTAATGGTTCTCCTTCGTTGATTCCCATTATTCTCTTCAACCGGTTCATGTTCCCCATTACCTCCATTATCACCGTTCCTAGGTTGGTTAACATGAAAGTTAGGGTTTTGCAGAAAAGCTGGGTTCTCCGCCATGATCACTCTGTCTATCGATGTTAGCCCCCGGATTTTTTTTTAGTTAAGCATGATTTACATGAATTATGATGCTTTGATGGGTTAATTTTATTTGGAGTTAATTATTATGTAAATTTTAGTAAGATTATATGACATAGGTTGATTGAATTAAAGTGTTAAGATTATAAGAATGTTCAAGGCTATTTTTGGTAAGACACTTAAGTATAAAAGACCATAAGCTTATAAGGAAGGGCAAAATGGACATGTTATGCTCATTAAGGGTAGAATGGGAAGATGAAAATGTGGTCTTGCATTTAAGAGGGAAAAAAAAAAAGAAGATAGAAGAGGGAGAGAGTGTCGTTGGAGAGAAAAGAAAGGATAGCTAGGTTTTGATTTTTCTTAGGCTTAAAGAGTGATTTTGAAGTTGTACAAGAAGGGAAAAAGGAAGAGGAGGATTAGAGCTTCCATTAGAGCCAAACATCTCATTATGTGGTGAAGATTCGAGGTAAGTTTGATTTTAATCTTTTGGATTTTTGAAAGGGGTTTAAGAATGCTAGGATGTAGAGGAAGTTGTTGATGAATGGTATATCAAAATGTTTCGATATTTTTGGTTGATGAACAAGTATAGCTTATGAATTAGTTTTTGAATGATATTGGCTTGAAAATGAAGTAGAAGAGATGGTTTAGGTTGAAGATGGGATATATGTGAAAGGTGGGAAGTTAACATCTGGAAAAACATGTTCTGCGTATGCTTCTGTTAAAGTTCACCGCGATCAACTCTCCTTGTTTTGCCGCAGCCAACTTGAAGGATGAAGTTTGTTGTGGCCAACTCATGGGTTCGCTGGGGCTAACTTGTAAGTTTTCGCGTGAACTTTTCCTCTCTGGAAAAGTTCACTGCGGTGAACTTTTTCTGGGTCGCCGCGGTGAACTTTCTAACACAGAACATACTTTGGTATTTTGGGTATAACTTTTTGTGTAGTTATCCAAATGAGATGATTTTTAATTTGGTGTAAACTAGAGACAAAGGGATACAACTTTTATGATGAAATAGAGTTCTAATTTAGTCTTTAATGATTTCAATATTGTGATGGAATTTGAACGTAGAATGTTGTCTTAGTATAAGAGCAGCCTGAAGATTTTTGGGGAATAACTTTTAGAGTATTGAAGCAAATGGAATGATTTTAGTGTCATTAGAAACTTAAGACAATGGGTAGTATTTTCTAGAATAAAGATTTATCAAATGTATTTTCTTAGGTTTCTCAAATTAGAATTGCTACTGAAATTGGGATTTTGTTATTGTTAAAGGAAATCAAGAAGGTGATCAAAAGAGGCAAGACGAGCAAGAGGAAGGACATCCTTAAGCCACTCTTATAAGCAAGGATTTCAAGGTAGGTACATTTTTATAATAGAGTAAATAAGCCACTCATTGTTTTCTTTGAATCAGAGAATCTAAATGGTTTCAATTGCATCATAGGTGTTGCATTTATTTGCTCTTGGTTGGATTGTGAAATTGTTATATGTTTGCTACATGAATTGTGTTGATGATTTATGAAAAGATTTTGAAAATGATTCTTTATGAAAAGATGCAAGTTTATGAAATTAGGTTTTCAGAAATGTTCTTTTTGAAATATCTCATGTGCATGAAAAACAAGTTTCCAACAAGGTGCCATTTAGGCAAACTACTTTCGATTCATGAATTACATGTTATGTGGGTTTGGTGTAATCCATTCAAGTATGTCACGTGCATGTTGACCAAGAAAAGGCTTCTCCCACCTGCTCGCTAGTGGCACGGAGCTCCTTCATGGACTCCATCATGTTTACGTTTACGTAAGACCACCATGTGTAATTACGATAGTATGTCAAGTTTTACGACTACACAGGACCATTAAGTGGAAATGTGTAGTTCGTCATTTTTATGGATTTACCCAAACTATTCAGATGTGCTTATGTGCTTTTTAAATGTTAGCAAGTTTGATGCATACATTATTTATAATTGCTTATGAACTGTTTGATAAAATGAGAATTTTGAGAAATAAGTGTTTGGTAATTTTTCATGTGAAATTATTATGGTTTCCAAAAAAATAAAATGGCAATGAGTTTTGAAAATGGTTTTTGCTTATTTCTCGATTATAAAATTGTTACCCACGAGCTTTAAGCTCACCCTCTCCCAATTCCGTCTCATCTTTAGGAGAGGAGCAAGAGATTGAGTAGTCAAGGGTTACGACATCATGTTCTCAACTTTCGACTAGCTCTATTCATAACCCAAAGGTTTAGGTATTTATTTAAAATTTACAAACATTTTTTATTTAATTTCTACCTTTTTGTCTTAGCTATTCGTTTTCATGAAAAAATACTGACAAAGCTACTTTAGTCGAAAGACCCAAAATTATGAATGAACGTGACAACTTATAGGGTGATAAACTAACACTAAATCCTAATTAACTTGCATATTTAGCCAAAAGAACTCATATTACTAATTTCGCGAGCTAGTGACTCTTCACAACCTAATAGATTATGTAGCATCCCGTTCCCATACTAAAGGTTAGAGCCCGGGAATTTCATAAGTGAGAAATATTATTGAGAGATTAAAAAAAAGCATTTCATGCTCCTACATAATATTAGTATACACATACATGTGATTGTCGAAAATTGCACACATTGTAATGATTGTTCATGCACTCATTTGGCATTTTTCGGGTATGAATGATTTTTATTAAAGTGATTATAATGTGAATTATGGATTACGGGTCTTGAAAATTTAGTTGGTGTGTATAATTAGTGATATAGAATTTTTGGTGAAATTTGAGAATTTTCTAGAAATTAAGGGTATTTTTGGACTAGGAAAATGCCAATTGACGAGACAATTGATGAATAGTGGCAGAAATAAGTGTCAGATGGCAATATGAATGACATTGGAATTTAATGACACATGTCATTTAAAATTGGGAGTCAATTAGATTAAAATTGGGAGATAATTGGACTAGCTATTTTAAAAGACCAAAAGAGGACAATGAGAAAGTGACATATGGCAAGTGACAAGTGTCACTTGCCACACCACTTATTTTATAACATCCCATTATCCCATGATTAGGGTTAGAACCCTAGGATGCTATATATGAGAGTTTATTGAGAATTTAGAAGTGTGTTTCATGCATTATATGGCATACACAAACACATGAATAATGTTGTCACTTATGAAAATAGTTGTACATGTATTCATTGATATTTTTCAGATAGAAGTGACTTTAATGTGATTAAATTGTGAATTATGGATTAATTGCCTTGAAAATTGAATTAGTGTGTAGTAGAATTATTTTCACATTTTTGGAGACATTTCAGATATTTTGGAAATTTATCAAAAATTTGGAGTATTTTAGACTAAGAAAAATATAGAAATAAGAGACAAATAGAAGTATCATAAATGGACTAGTAAATGTGTGACAATTGGGCAAATTAATGTGTGACATGTGGACCAATATCTAAGTGACTTTTAGTAGGCTTACATGGAGGACACATATTATAAATGCAATGGTGACACATGGCATTGCATAATGGGGCCACCTAGTTATTTAGGAAATATGTTTCTGTAGCTCCTTTCTTTTGATTCACCGAAATCATCTAAACCTTCCTTCTTGCTTCGCCATCACCGAAACACCATCTTTGCTCATTTTTGTGTATTGGCTTTTAGTTAATTCATGAACGTGACAGCTTGCAAAGAAACCACTTTAGACCATATGTTGTCTCTCTATTGTTGTCCATCCACCCAAATCTCTTCTAACCACTCTCAACCGCTAAAATTGTTTTGAAGCAAGCACGTGATGCTTAAAGTTGTATGGGTAGTGTAAATGACATTAAGATGAGGTTTTAATGGTTGTAAATGGATGCATGCATGAGTGGTGTATGTTTCCATGTTTATGGATTGCTGCATGCATAAATGGTGTGTATGCATGTGTGGGTGGTGAAGGAAGAAGCAAATTCAGTGATATGATTAACAAGATGAATTTTAGCAATGAAGTGAGTTGAGCATGTTATATGTAGTGTTTTTACTGAACATGCATCTATTGTTTAGACATAACTCGATCTTTGAATATCCAAATTAGATGGATTTTGATTTAAAGTAAACGAAAGACATATGGATACATTTTTCATGAAGGAATTGAATTTGAAATCTATCCTTAAAAGTCTTGAAATTTGGCTTGAATTTGAGAATTGTGTTCTGTCGAGGTATGAAAACAGTATGTAGACTTTTGATTATAACTTGCATGATACTGAACCAAAATGCATGAAATTGATGTCATTAGACACTTAAGACATTGTGAGATTTATGAATCTCGGTGAATTTAGGAATAAATTTTTGAGAAAAAAATCTCGGTGAATTAGAGTTGTGGAATTTTGAAATAAAGTTGATGAATTTATGGTCAATGCATGATCATAGCATTTACGTATATTTATATTCTTGAACACTGTGTTAAGGGGATAAAAATTGGGGATATGGTGATATTTCGGTTTTGATCGATTATTCGTGATCGAGTGTTGTGGAAATCATTCTTAGAGTTGAAATAGCAATGAAATGATGTATAGGATTAGTGTAGAGAGTAAATATGGATGCTTTGTTTCTTCACTGAGCATGTATAAATATATATAAGTTTTTATACGAGAGTTAATGAAGACTAAGAGATGTTCAAGAAAAAGGTTTTTGAGTTGAGGAGTATAGATTGTATCATTTGTGATGACGTCATATTGTCTGTGGAGAAGTATCGTCTTAGGTTGACTTCCGCTTTGTCTTAAGTTGACCATCTGAATAGTCTTAGGTTGACTTCCACTTCATCTGAAGTTGACCATCTGTATAGTCTTAAGTTGACTTCTACTTCGTCTTAAGTTGACCATCTGCTTCGCCTACTTTTTGTTTGTCTGCTTTTTGTTTCGTCTTCTTTCTATTTCATCTATTTTTTGCTTCATCTACTTTTTGTTTAGTCTGCTTTTTGTTTCGTCTGCTTTTTATTTCGTCTGCTTTCTGCTTTATATACTTTTTGTTTATATGACCGAAACTTCGTCTGCTTTCTGTTTCGTCTACTTTTTACTTCGTCTACTTTTTGTTTCGTCTAGTTTTGTTTCGTCTACTTTTTGTTTCGTCTGCTTTCTACTTCGTCTTCTTTTTGTTTATATGACTAAAACTTCGTCTGCTCTCTGTTTCGTTTACTTTTTGCTTCGTCTACTTTTTGTTTTGTTTGCTTTTTGCTTCGTCTGCTTTTTGTTTCTTCTGCTTTCTGCTTCGTTTACTTTTTATTTATATGACCGAAACTTCATCTGCTTTTTGTTTTGTCTACTTTTTGTTTCGTCTGCTTTCTGTTTTGTCTGCTTTCTTCTTCGTCTACTTTTTGTTTACATGACCGAAACTTCGTCTGCTTTTTGTTTCATCTGCTTTCTGCTTCGTCTACTTTCTGCTTATATGATCGAAACTCCATTTTCTGTACCCTATTGTCTAATGCTACCATCTGGTCTGTTTTTGACCCTTCAGACAATAACATTTGTCTTCAAGTCTTCACAAAATTTGTAGATTTCGAAGTCCTATTTGAAATTGTCCTAAGATTATCTTAATCCGACATCTGTAGAGAGAGTTATGCCAATTGTCCCAAGATAGGTTCTATATGATTGAGGAACACTTTCCTAGAAGACGATATAACCAAATTATATCAATTGCGCTCTTTGATTTAACATGAGCAGTAGACCCGAAAGAGTGTCGTGGAAAAATCTGAAAGTAAGCCAATGGGAAACAAATAGTGATTTTAATTGTTTTAGTGAGGTATAAACCTAAGTATGAATTATACTTAGATGAGTTTTGATATGAGAGAGAATTTTTGTGAAGAAACTGATGGGAGGATACCCGGGATTGTCATGAACATGCATTGTACATAATTCATTTCCTATATGGGCATTATTAAACAATTATACTTATGCATGTTGTGATATATGTGTATGTTTTGCATAATATAGAGGAGCGAATTGAGCACCATCCTCCAGAAGTTGCTGGGATTTGGAGGCAATAGCTTCTAGAGCAAACTGTGAGTAACCTAAACGGTCTCACTTAATTACTTGTTTGCTTAAATTCTGTCATCATATGATTGATTGTGATAGATGCATTCCATACATGAATGTACAAATAGATAATGGCAGTTGTGACCAGAGTAGCCACCGATCAGAGCTTAAAGCTCAAAGTGTGAAAAAGAGCCTCAAGCGTAGAAAGTGATTAAGAGCCTAAGGCTCACTATGTAAAATGAGCCCTATATCCTCATCAGATAAGGGATAGTTATCAATAAGATCGGTATCCAAAATGGATATGGGATAGTTCAGGCACTCGGTCACAACAACGTAATAATTGGAAAAGAGTCTCATAATCATTTCATATACGTTTGCTTAAGTATGTTTAATTGATCGAAATGCAATTTGCCTAAGCTTAAGTGAAGATGAGATACTGATGTAAAGTACAATTTTGTGAAATATGTGTTATGTGAAATGTTGTGTTGCATGAATTGAGTGAACCATCGATGATGGTTACCTCATTGAGTTCGCAAAACTCACCAAAATTGTAACGTTGTCTTTTTAGGACCGAGAGACGACTCTAGCTACCGAGAGGATCTATCAGCCATGTAGATTGTGACTTGGCAAGAGAAATCATGGCTCAAAGGTCAGTCAATTAGGATTTTTGGACAAATTAGATAGACTTTGTATATTTTCCTCTTTCATATAATACTTTTATACTAGGTTTTAATGATGCACATGTAGTAAGTGTTGAAAGATACAATATAGACTTTCGGTTTTGTGAAACAAAATGAGGAAAAAGTTAGTTTTAAAATATCGTGATTTTCTTATGATGCTTTATAAGTGAGTAATGATATGATGCCTTGTGAGGTGAACGTAGCGATCAAACGTAGCTCACCCTTATCGCAGGATATATACCGGAATGACTTCCGGGCATCCTGGTGTGTACCCTACGGTAAGGGCGGCGCTACATTTAGGTAGTATCAGAGCATGGTTGGCATCTGTTGGGATATATAGAAATGTTAAGCATGAAATATCATGAGAAGTTCAGAAAATGATTGAAATTATTGTTTGTTATAGGTTATCCGCTCTAGGTGATCAAATTGATCAACTAATTGACTAAAGATCGGTAGGAGCCAGTAGGGAGTCCTCGGTACCTCAATCTAAGGGGATGCCTCCTAGAGTTCCCAAGAGAAGGGAGAGGAGGTATGATAGGCTGCGGAATCAGGGAGCTATGGACTTTTATGGCAGCATAGACCCTACTGAAGCCGAAGGATGGTTGGAAAGGATTGAGAGGGTTTTGGTCAGATGGACTACGAGCCGGATGAGAGGTTCGACTACGCAGTGTCCTTACTGCAGGGCCCAGCTTACCAGTGGTGGAAGATTGTCCCAGGTAGTACCACCAGGCCTTGCCAATTGAAGTGGGAAGACTTTTTGAGGGTCTTCAAAGATAATTACATGCCCAAGATCTATTTGGACATGAAGATAAAGGAGTTTTTGGAATTGAAGCAGGGTAGGATGTCCGTGGCTGAATATGAGTACCGGTTTAATGAGTTTATGGGTTATGCTACAGCTCTGATCCTTACAGAAGAAGAAAAATGTAGGAGGTTTGAGGATGGACTCAAGGTAGAGATCAGAACAAGGTTAGCGCTTTCAGATTTGGGTACTTTCACTGAGTTGAGAGCTGTTTCAATTAGAATTGAGCAACTATTGAGAGAGAGACAAGCAGACACTGGGCAAGGGTCCAGAGGGAAGAGGCTTAGTAAGAGTCAGGACAGTTCTTGCAGGAGCTTCAGTAAGCGCCAGAACCGAGCATTCAGACCACCAGGTGGATCCAAGCAGTCAGATCTGGGCAGAGGGGTAGATCTTCACAGACTAGCAATGGAAGGGGTGAAGCACAGAATCAGTTTCCAATATGTGAGCATTGTGAGAGGAGGCATAGTGGTGAGTGTTGGAGGGTAACTGGAGCTTGCCTCAGATGCGGCTCCTTTGACCACTGGATCAAAGATTGTCCTTCTGCTATCGGAATTCAGTCTGGAAGGAGTGGCAGATCAGGGACTGAAGCTACTATTCAGCAGAGCAGAGGTAGTGGGACTGGACAGAGGGGCCGTGGTAGAGGTAGAGTGAGCACAGGAAATCCTTCTGTTAGGATTGAGGTACGGAGCAGTCGACCACAGTCCCAGGCTCGGGTCTATGCTATGACCAAGAAGGAGGCTCAAGACTCACCAGATGTGGTTGCAGGTGTGCTTCTCATTTATGATTTTGATGCTTTTGTACTGCTAGATCCCGGATCCACACACTCCTTTATCGCACAGTATTTGGTATGTAGGTTGCATTGTACTAGGGAGATGTTACAGTATGGGCTACAGGTGAGTACACGTCTAGGTAGTACTACCGTTATAGGAGAAGACTATAAGGGGTGTTTGATTAGGATTGATGAAGCAGAGTTAGAGGCAGACTTGATTATATTATAGTTGAGAGAGATAGACATTATCCTAGGCATAGGTTGGCTCACCGCTCATAGGGCCATTATGAAATGCTACACCAAAGAGGTAGTGCTGGAATCTCCTGGTCAGCTAAGAGCAGTATTCAGAGGAGTTAGTCAAGTGGTGCCAGCCAGGATGATATCTTTCATAAGTGCACTGAGATTGATGCAGGGAGGAAGTGAGGCCTATCTGGCCCACATCATTGATACTAGAGCAAAGCAGAGTGTACAAGACATTCCTTTGGTTAGGGAATTCCTGGATGTGTTTCCCTATGAGCTACATGGTTTATCACCAGATCGGGAAGCGGAGTTCACAATTGATTTAGTCCCAGGTGCTGCTCCTATATCTATTCCTCCATATAGGATGGCACCCGTGGAACTGAAGGAGTTAAAGACTCAGCTTCAGAAGTTACTAGAAAAGGGATTTATTAGACCAAATGTTTCGCCTTACGAAGCTCCAGTGCTATTTGTGAAGAAAAAGGATGGGACTTTGAGGTTATGCATTGATTATAGGCAGCTGAATCGGGTGACAGTGAAGAACAAGTACTCGCTGCCTAAAAAAGATGATTTTCTTGATCAGCTGTAGGGAGCTTAAGTATTCGCTAAAATGGATTTGAGATCAGGGTACTATCAATTGAAGATAGCTGAGGCTGATGTACCTAAGAGTGCATTCAAAAGAAGCTATGGGCATTTTGAGTTTCTAGTGATGCCATTTGGGCTAACTAACACCCCGGCAGCTTTTATGACCTTGATGATTAAGGTGTTTCAGAAATACCTAGATCAATTTGTGATTGTGTTTATTGATGATATCTTGGTGTATTCGAAAAGCAGAAAGGAACATGCTGAGCATTTAGGGTTATTTTACAGATTATGAGAGAAAAGCAGTTGTATACCAAATTCAGTAAGTGTGAATTTTGGATAGAACAGGTTATGTTTCTGGGACATATAGTGACTAGAGAAGGCATACAGGTGGATCCAAAGAAGATTGACGCAGTGATGAATTAGGAAGCTCCGATAAATGTGTCTGAAATCTGAAGCTTCCTGAGATTGGCTAGATATTACCGGAGGTTTGTCGAGGGGTTTTCTTTGACCTCAGCCCCTCTGACAAAGCTTCTGAGGAAGAATATGGTGTTCAGATGGAATAAGGAGTGTCAAAAAAGCTTTTAGGAGCTGAAACATCGGTTGACTACTGCACCAGTGCTGACTATTCCAACGAGGACCGGAGGATATGTGGTGTACAATGATGTGTCGCATCAAGGATTGGGATGTGTATTGATGCAGCATGGCAAGGTGATCGCCTATGCATCGAAACAATTAAGGTCTCACAAGATCAATTATCCGGTACATGATTTAGAGCTAGCTGCAGTTGTCTTTGCTCAAAAAGTATGGAGACATTATTTGTATGGAGAGACATTCCAGATATACACAGATCATAAGAGTTTGAGGTATCTGCTGAGTCAGAGGGAGTTGAACTTGAGGCAGAGAAGATGGATTGAATTATTTAAAGATTCTGATTACACTATTGAGTACCACCCAGGTAAAGCTAATGTGGTGGCAGATGCTTTGAGTAGGAAGTCTAACATTAGTGTAGCTAAGATTTAGTTATCGAGGCTACCTAATTTGATTCATTTGAGAGCTCTGAATGTAGAGTTGAATATGGGGAAGAATGAGGCATTGATTGCTGCACTAAAGCTGAGACCAATGTTGCATGATAAAATCCGAAAAGTTCAGGGGAAAGATCCCAATATGGTGAAGCTTATGGAAAAGGTAAAGATGAATCTGGACTATGAGTTTGAGTTAAGGGATGAGACTTAATGGTTAAAGTAGAGTCTGTGTGTGCCTAATGTGGACGATCTGAGGAACGAGATACATGGCTGCCTATACTATGCATCCTGGTACTACCAAGATGTATAACACACTGAAACAACATTTCTAGTGGCCTGGAATGAAGAAGAAAGTGGCAGAGTATGTATCGAGATGTATGACTTGCTAGCAAGTTAAAGCTGAGCACCAGGCTCCGATAGGAAAGCTCCACTCATTGCCCATACCGGAGTGGAAATGGAAACGAATTACTATGGACTTCATCATGGGACTGCCTAAGACTCCAAGGCAAAATGATGCTATCTGGGTGATAGTGGACTAGTTGCCCAAGTCGGCCCACTTCTTACCAGTAAAAGAAAATAATTCACTTGATCAGTTGGCCCGAACGTATGTGAATGAGGGGGTGAGACTACATAGGGTTCTAGTGTCCATTTTATTGGAAAGGGATCCAAGATTTACTTCGAGGTTTTAGAAGAGCTTGCAGTCCACTATGGGTACTAAGTTGAACTTCAGTACAGCATTTCATCCTTAGACAGATGGACAAAGTGAGAGGATAATCAAGACTATTGAGGATATGCTCAGGGCATGTGTATTGGAGTTTAGAGGAGCTTGGGATCAATATATTGTATTGATAGCATTTGCCTACAACAACCATTACTACAGTAGTATTGGAATGGCACCGTATGAGGCACTGTATGGTAGAAAATGTCGGTCGCCATCATATTGGGATGAAGAGGGCTTGAAAATAGTTGAAGGCCCAGAGTTGGTACAAGATACAGTGGATAAGGTAAAGGTTTTCCGAAACTGAATCAAAGCAGCTCAAGATAGACAAAAATGTTATATGGATCAACATCGACATGATATGGAGCACAATGTGGGAGATAAGGTATTCCTGAGAGTGTCACCTCGGAAGGGAGTTCTGAGATTCGGTAAAAAGGGTAAGTTAAGCCCTAGGTACATTGGTCCTTATGAGATCATTGAGAGGATAGGACCTTTGGCTAATAATTTGGCCTTACCGAATGAGATGTCTCAATTGCATAATGTGTTTCATGTAAGTATGCTCCAAAGATATTGATCGGATCCAACACATGTGATACCGGCTCAGGAGATTAAGGTTGCTAGTAACTTATGCTATGTTGAGGAGCCCATCAAGATTGTGGGATCACAGATCAAAAAGTTGAGGAACAGAGTCATTCCAATGGTGAAAGTCCTTTGGAGGAACCACTCAACTGAGAAAGCAACATGGGAGACGAAAGAGCACATGAGGGGACAATATCCCCATTTGTTC
This sequence comes from Erythroxylum longipes, assembly GCA_027563885.1. Classification (NCBI taxonomy): domain Eukaryota; kingdom Viridiplantae; phylum Streptophyta; class Magnoliopsida; order Malpighiales; family Erythroxylaceae; genus Erythroxylum; species Erythroxylum longipes. Next base: position 11,873 of record JAOQMS010043130.1, read on the forward strand.
GAAGAAACAGGTAAGAATTTCGAGGATGAAATTTATTTTAAGAAGGGGAGAGTTGTAACATCCCATCACCTGTGGGAGGCTAAAATAGTAACTATGAGTGATTAATGAGTGTTTAGAAATGTATTTTTCATGATCATGCATAATATGGCATACAAATACACAAGAATAGTGAAGGTTTTGCACATGAAAATAATTACACATGCATTCATGAATGATTCCTAGTATAATTAAATTGAATTGGGATTTTTGGAAATTTAGTGAATTTTGAATTTATTTATGTTGAAAATATTATTTTTTAGTAGAATTGTGACATTTATGAATCTCGGTGAACTTAGGAATAAATTTCAGAGAAAAAAATTTTAGAAAATAGGGGAAAAGAAATCAAAAGAAGATTTGTAGATAGTTGGATTGTAAAGATAGAATTAATGGAGTTAGTTTCAAAGAAACTTAGTTAGAATTAGACCTTAGGAAAAGTGACAAGTGTAAAGTTGCC
>JAOQMS010043131.1:0-12364 GCA_027563885.1 Erythroxylum longipes
ACATTTTTCATGTGCAAAAATCACTATTCACAATTGCATGAGCATGAGATTGTGTTTTCCTACTGATCTCACGTATATCCATTTTTGTAATTCAACCCGTTATATGGAAACGGGATGTTACAAAAACACCTCAAATTTTCAATAAATCTCCACAATAAATTTCGAAATAATAACTATTATCACCAAACAATTTCTTAACACAATTAATCCACAATTCGTATTTTAATCACGTTTATAAATCAATTATACCCGAAAAATGTCAATGAATGCATGTACAATTATTTCATGAATGACAGAACTATTCATATGCATGTGTATGCCATATAATGCATGAAATGCATTTCTAAATTCTCAATAAATCTTATAAATAAAGCATCCTAGGGTTCTAACCCTAATAATGGGAAAATGGGATGTTACATTTGGTCTTAGCCCTCATCATAGTTCTAACAATATGCAAAAGTGGATCTCTTTTAAAAGTTGACAGTGGAATTTAAGTTGAAGACCTCGAACTCTTATCTCAAACACTTGAACCATCGACCCCAACTTAAAATGTCACATCACTAGCCCCTTAATTATATCAATTATATTTATAATTTATAATTTTTTTAATGGTAAGGTATATTTATTAAAAAATGATACAAGAGTAAAATGATATAGCCATTAGCTTGAAATATCCTAGAAATTCGAAGGTAATTATATAAGAAATCTCAAAGGGGTCTCTAGAAAAAGAATAAATCTACATTTTATACATTAGAACAATATATTAATTACTCCATTAGTGATGACCTCTATTTTAGAGAGGTAGATAACTTAAAATGTAGTCTTTTGGCTCTAGTTATTGTTCTCAAATTGAGTTGAACTTTAGTGAAGATTTCATCATGGTTTTTTTAATTATTTTAAAAATCTTGTTACTCATGTCGTGCCACATCTGGTATATAATCAAACTAAAGTCAATTTTTTCTAACTTGTTTTGAAGTTTGATGTTAAAAGCCTAATCCACCATTGCTTACCAACTGTTGGAGCTACATTGAACACAAAATAAACCAAAAGGTATTTAGTGTTAAAAATTGTTGACACTTAAAAAATAGGTGATTATAGCTTTCTAGGTTTGCTACACGCAATACACACTCACTATTATTAACTATGAACTTGATCCTATCTCTTATTATTAGCCTTTGGTGAATTGCCAACCATAGTATAAAGGAATTAAAAGGAAATCCCTCTAAGCTCCATAGTAAGTTGCACAAAGTATGTTTATAGACTAACCTCTATTCTTCCATGACCTAACATTGAACACAATGTTGTTATCCTTATTATAGTAAATGTGGTCCTCCTTGTTGTTATTAGGGACACATTGATGGATCATTTATAGGATGTTATGGAAGCCCCTTACTAAATTAAAAGGCTAGTGTTAAGATTGATTATGTTAAAGATCACTAAATTTGGTGGAGGAAAGGACAATCGCCCTTGAAGAATTGAAAGCCCTAAATTGTTAACTCGACTGTCTATTAATTGTTAAATAAAACAAAAGAGTGCCTTCACTATTACCAATTTTGTTTTTAACATAAGGTTGAATGAAAGACCTAGTTTTTAGAATGCTCTATAATGTATAGGAGAATGTAGATTTTATCTTCACAGTTCGCACATTTTTCATCTTTAAATTGAACCATACTGATCGATTTCACCCATAGGTTTTCCTTTTTATCGCATAGCCTCCAAAGCCTCTTAGCTAATAAGGATCTAGCCATTATTTTAACTAAGCTTACTCCTATATCACCTTCATTATTAGGTACATAAAGTGTACTCCATTTGATGTTTTAGGCCTTTTTACTTGTGGATGATCCTTTTTTTGATGAAGTCCCTAATAGTTTTATCTATTTTTTTTATAAAACATTTTGATAGTGTAAGAAGAGAACACCAATAAACATTGAGGTTATGGAACACACCTATGGCAAGTTGAATTATGCCCCCATGTGATAGAAACTTGTTAGATCATAATTAAAGTCTCCGTTTAATAGAGTTTATTAAATGAAATAAATCACTTGCAGTTAAGCTCTTAGTAGAGATTGGGAATCTTCAATACCTGAAAGGGAGTTGCTCTTGTTTTATCCCTATAAGAGAGGGGATTATTTCATTTTTCTTTCTTGATAGGTAGATAGATCTTTTATTAAGATTAAACTTTAGGGCTGAGACATCCTTGATGGAAGTGAGTGAACATATTAGAGTAGTAATGGAGTCTTAATGTTGTATCTAATTTCTATTGCTTTTAATTACCTTCATATCATGATTTTGATTACAAATCCTTGTGTTTTGATCCAAATGTGAGATTAATTGAGTGAAAATGGTGTGAATATTGCTTGAATGTTAATGATCCAAATGTGAGATTAATTGAGTGAAAATGGTGTAAATATTGCATGAATGTTAATTAGGTTATTTTGTGAATTTTGCATTAAAACACCAAATTCATGTAATTTTTTCATTAAATGTTATGCACGGTGATAACTTGGTAAGTCATCACTGTGCAAGGTGGTGATTTTATGTCACCACCGTGCATGTTTAATGCATATGGGTGACAAGGGAGTCACACCCATGACTCCCTATGCACGGGTGTGACACCCCTTTTCACACCTGTGACTCTCCATGCACACCCGTGAGAAGTTTTAAGTAATTCTGGGTTTAATACGTGGCAGCTCACAATGTTAAGGCACACAACCCTAAACCTAAAAAGAGGGTAATAAAAGGAAGAGAGGGTGGCAGCTGAGGGGGATCATCATTCATTCACTGTTTCATTGATTCACTCATGGAGAGATTCAAATATAGGAGGTGCAGAGAGATAGGGAAAAAGAAGATAAAAAGAAGAGAGAAAGAAAACAAAGTGAGTTGGGAAGAAGAGCAAAACAATAGAGAGGTGGAAGTTTGGGAGAGGCTGAAAGCGAGAGCTAGAGCTGAATCCCATTTAACTTGAGCAAACATTCGTCTAGGGAAGAAGCTGAAGTAGAAGGTGAGAGCCAAAGCTGAAAGCTTAGGGGGGACTAGAGATCTCCATAACTCTTCATCCGATGATTTGTTTGCCTATTCTATTTCTCATTTGTTACTTTGTTTCTTTCATATTACTATCTATTATTAACTAACTTATACTATTATTAGTGTAGCTGGTTATTTGCTTCTTTTGATAATCCATTCGGTATTCACTGTGTAATATCCCGTCTCTTAAATTGTTGAGGGATTAAAGTGTTAAACTGTTGAGGCACATGAATGGCACCATATATAATAAATTTGGTACATTTATGACATGATTTTATGATTGCATTCAAATGCATAATATTAGCATACACACATGAATTGTGAGTTAGACAAATTGCACTCAATTGACATATTCTATGGTATGAAACTAAAGAGAATGTGACATGAATGTGCATTTCAAATGTCTTATACTTTGGTTTACCAATGAGGAGAGTTGATGGATTATAATTAGTAACTTGGAATTAATTGTTACAATTGATAGATTAATGAATTAATATGTACATCTAGGCTAAGAAAAAATGTTAAGTGGAAAGACAAGTTGACATGTGGAAAATTAAGATGACTAGACCTATGAAATAAGTGACACATGGTAGTAGAATTGAATGAAAAATGGCTTAACGATTGAGTGACAAATGGCTTAGGATCTTGGTGAACATTTGGCAGGATAAGGTGAGGATAAGTGGCTTGCATGAAAATATGATAAGTGTCATCATATTACATAGACACCTTGCACTTAACATTGTAAACTAATGTAAAAACATCTCCTTCATTGTTTCTACTATGATTCATCCCTCTCACTATTGAGAACTCACTTCTTCCTTACAGCTTTCAACTTCTTCCTAAGTTCTATCCATTATCACCTTGTATTTGAGATGATCTTGCATGCATGAAAGGCTAGGATAGCTTGATAATGAGGAAGAAATTGAGTTGATCAAGTAAGTGAAATACTGATCTCTTGTGATATATGTTAATAGTACTTGATAATGACTAAATTGAGGATGGATTGATTGTGATATTAGTGTACATTAGTGCTATAAAATGATGCATAAATGGTAGTTTCTGTTCTGTTTTTGCATACATGAAAAACAAATAGTTTATGAGTTGTTAAATGAATGATTTTGAGCTGGAATTTGAGATTAAATTGATGAGGAATTGAGATATAATTAAGGTATAATTAATAGACTGTTATAAAGGTTTTTTGAATCTAGTATGAAGGTGTTTTAAGAACATGTAATTTGGAAAAAATTCAAGTGTTAGTAGTGCTTTAAAGTAAGTGAAATTTCATGGAGAATTGAGGGAAATTGGATAGTGCACATTCGGGGCCCTCATCTAATGATCATGGGAAGGTCCTCCACTATTGTGGGCAATGCTTTGAAATGAAAAACTTATGTTTTGTGTAATTTTTGAACCAAATAAGGATAAGTCACTTTACATTGATGCATTTGGACTTGATTGAGGCTTGAAATGAACCTGAATATTTGCTTGATTCTTTGGTTAAGGGTTTGATAAGTTTATGTTGTTAATTGTTGTCATAACTTAAGGAATGGATTGTTTTGATATCAATATGCTGAAATCTAGAAATTATGAGTTGTTAAAAGAATTAAGATGCTTTTATGAATGCAAATATGATTAAAAGGATATGAGTAATGTGTATTAGATATAAATGAATGAACATTAGAGAACATGAAATAATTGTGAGTGAGAATTGGATAATTATATGAAGGTATATGATTGATGAATAAATCAATCTTACATAAGGTATAAACCTAATTGCAAAATGGTATTATATAAGCTATAAAGTTTGAATGATCTGAAAGCATATAAGTACAGTCAAGATATTTATATATTAATACGTACCTGAAAGGTCAATTGAGCATGCATTGAAACATGATATATATACATGTCAATGATTGAATAATCATATGACTGACAACTTAATGATGTGTGAAATATATGTGTATTACATGAAGATAGATACATAAGTTGATCGTCAAAATCTAGACATTGCCTGATCATCAAGGAAATAGCTTATATGGAGCATACTGTGAGTTAACTTAGATGTGTAAAGTCAATTATATGTGTTTATGTCTGATTTGTTTGTTGAATATGAAGTACGAGAGCAAATGAATATAAAATGCTAGAATAAATATGAAATGTGAGAATAATTGAATGTGAAATGTCAGAAGGAATATGATAAGTGTGAGCAATTGAATGTGAATTACCGGAATTAGATTCGATGAATTCGATACATGTGACTAAAGCGCACAGGAATGAAAGGTAATGAAACATGACATATAGAATGATGCTTTCAGTTAAAACGCATGATCAGATAAAGGAGTTGTGATCGGAGTGACCAACATGAAAAAGAGCTTTAAGCTCAGGATTGTGCACAAAGAGCCACAGGCTTAGTTATTAATGAGTCCGATATCCACAATAGATATGGGATAGTAAATGAAATAAGCCCAATATCCACAATGGATATCGGATAATAAATAGGTGCTCGGTCACAACAAAGAAAAATAAAATGGAGTTACATGTGAGTTTGCATATACATCCTTATATGTATCTTATAATTAAATTGAATGAATTATTGAATTGTTGAAATATAGTTAAAAAGTAAATAAGGATGTGTTGTGATATGAATGTTAGTCTACCTGATGTACTTATGAAAGTATGATAAACTTTATGTACTTGATAAGGTATGATGAAATGTGATGTGATATTCAATACTGGATGATATGTAATACTTGTTGAATTGGGATATGACTTGTCTCTGTGTATATGACTTGAGTGAATACATCGATGATGGTTCACTCACTGAGTTCGTAAAATCATCAAAATTGCAATGTTGATTTTTAGATTCAAAGGAGATCCAGTTAGACTAATTGGAGTATAGCTACTACAATTGGACATGAGTTAGTGGTCGGGATCAGTTGTACTTGCAAAAGTCTTTAGTTATTATGCGTCAAGAATAGCATTTCTCACCTATTATCAAATGTATATATGAACTATGAAATGTAATGACAATTGTAATTTAATATGATTGTGAATGAAATGATTGTAAATGAAATGATTTAAAATGAATGTTTGAAATGCTTTTTATATGTGATGCCTCCAATAATGTGGAATGCGATCGTCTTAACGTGCCATCCTCATAGATTATGTTCTCGAGTAATTGTCGGTACATTCGAGCATATGCTCTATGAGGGTGGTAAGTTACATTTTAGTATCAGAGCCCAGGTTTAGCATCATACATATGCATTCATCATAATATATGTCAAGGTATATACATTTTAAACATGTCATAGCGTGCAGTGGCAATTGATCCCCAATCTTAGTTACTTTTAAATAAGTCACATGCATGAACATTTGTTAAAAGTCTGAACTATTAGAAACAATAAGAAGAATGATGATTTGTTAAAGTGTGAGAAAATGAAAGTTTGTTGATATAGTGAAATAAGAGATACTAAATGGTTCGATATGTTAGACATAGATTTAGTGTATTTGTATTCATGGTTATATCAATGAATATGATATCAATATTGTGTTGTCGTTGTATACCTTTGAATTGATATAGATGTGAATACATTTTCATAGATTGACTGAAAAAAAGAGAAACATAGATATAGGTAGAAATAATAAGATTTAATGTGTACAAGAAATTTTGGAAGAAACCAAAATTTACTATGACCTTGAAAGGTTGAACTTAGAACTGTAATGGTTGTTTAACTATCGTGTTAAAAGTTTATAATTTAGTTTAAGGTTATATCATTGGATCTGATATTAGAATTTCATGATAGTTACAAATCTTATATTTTTGAATTGATTAAGAACATACTTAAGTAAGATAAAATAAATGATAGTAATATATATAGAAATCCTCAAGGATTAAGTTGATCAGTTATTGTGAGTGCACATCTGATGATATGGTTATCTTGACGAATAATGCTACTAAGAACATATGTATTAAATGCTTGGATACTATACAAGGAGTGATCTATGAAATATTGAATGCTCTTAAGTTTTAGTTTCCATAAGTAAAATTCTAAGACAAATCAGAATAGCGAAGTAGAAGTATGGATGTATATGGATGTATTGACATGGTATGTACTAATGATAAGTAACTTTTGTATAGTCATAGAATACTCAAATGTTATCTAGAATCAATTGAGATGAAGGTATCATCAACTTAAGATATTAATTGGTGACTTTTCGAAAATATATCTTTGGATAAGATGGAATGATCTTAATGGTACATACCAAAGAATAAGAGTAAATAAACATGCCTATGGCTTCATTAAGCTTTAATATATAGAACATTTTGATCATGTAAGATATGATAGTAATTGATTTTGTTGAAATATTATGAATGGCTGAAAAGCAATGATGAACGTAGTTACCTGAGAAAGATTTCGTGAACAATACAAGTATTATAAAGACTTTCACTAAACATATAGATCAAATGTTCCATTTGTAAGAATGAATGAATGTTGAATGAATCAGAAGTGAATATTGGAGTTGAATAGATATGAGACTCAGGCATGAGAAGCTGAATATACCATAAAAAGTGCATGTATTTTATTTGTTGTAAAGTATCCAAACCACGTTATTGGGTTCCTGCATTTGAGATGACACTATTGCTATTGCTAGAAGAACTTAGGTCCACAATGTATTCTATACTAGTATGCTTAGGAGGTATAAGTTAGATTTGATGTATGTGTTTCTAGCTCAAGAAGTTGAGATTGTAAATAATGTTACTTATATGGAGAAACTAGTAAAAATGGTTAGATATTAGGCTAAGTCGTTGAGGAATTTGAGGAATCGAGTAATTGGAGAAATCATTCAAGAGAAGAAGCTAAATGGGAGATTGAGAAAAAAATGAGACAACATTACCCCCATCTGTTAAATCAATTAGTTAAGAATTTTGAGGATGAAATATCTTAAAAGGGGGGAGAGTTGTAATATCCCATCCTTGAATTATTGAGGGATTAAAGTGTCAGACTACTGAGTCACACGAGTGGCATCATATAGAATGAATTTGGTACACTTATGACATAATTTTATAATTGTATTCAAATGCATAATATTAGCATACATACATAAATTATGAGTTAGACAAATTGCACTCAATTGACAAATTCCGTGGTATGAAACTAAAATGAATGTGACATGATTGTGCATTTCAAATGTCAATGACAATAATTGATGGATTGTAATTAGTAACTTGCAATTAATTGTTACAATTGAGAGAGTGATGAATTAATATGTACATCTAGTATAGGAAAAAATGTCAAGTGGTAAGACAAGTTGACATGTGGAAAATTAAGATGACTAGTCCTATGAAATAAGTGACACATGGCAGTAGAATTGAATGAAAAATGGCTTAGAGATTGAGTGCAAATGGTCTAGGATCTTGGTGACATATGGAAGGATAAGGTGAGGACAAGTGTCTTGCATGTAAACTTGACAAGTGTTATTGTATTATATAGAAACCTTGCACTTAATAATGTAAACAAATGCATAAACATCATCTTCATTGTTTTTACTGTGATTTATCCCTCTCACTTCCGAGAACCCACTTCTTCCTTAATTTTCAACTTCTGCCTAAGTTCTGTCCATTATCACCTTGTTTTTATGATGATCTTACATGTATGGAAGGCTAGGTTAGCTTGATAATTAAGGAGGCAATTGAGGTGATCAAGTAAGTGAAATACTGATCTCTTATGATATATGTTGATAGTGCTTGATGATGACTGAATTGGGGATGGATTGATTGTGATATTAGTGTACATGAGTGCTGAAAAATGATGCATGAATGGTAGTAACTGTTCTATTTTTGCATGCATGAAAAACAATAGTTTATGAGTTGTTAAATGAATGAGTTTGAGTTGGAATTTGAGATGAAATTGATGAGAAATTGAGGTATAATTAATGGATTGTTATGAAGGTGTTTTAAATATAGTGTGAAGGTGCTTTAAGGACATGTAATATGGAAAAATGTAAGTGTTAGTGGTGGTTAAAAGTAAATGAAATTTCGTGGAGATTTGAGGGAAATTGGATAGTGCTCATTTGGGACACTCATCCCATGATCGTGGGAAGGTCCTCCACGATCGTGGGCAATGCTTTGAAATGAAAAAACAGAAAAGAAAAACTTATGTTTCGTGTAATTGTTGAACCGCATAAAGATAAGTCAGTTTACATTGGTGTATTTGGACTTGATTGAGGCTTGAAATGAACCTGAATTGTTGCTTCATTCATTGGTTAAAGGTTTGACAAGTTTATGTTGTTAATCGATGTCATAACTTAAGGAATGGATTGTCTTGATATCAATGTGTTGAAATATAGAAATTATGAGTTGTTAAAGGAATTAAGATGTTCTTATGAATGCAAATATGATTCAAAGGATATGAGTAATGTGTATTAGATATAAATGAATAAACATTGGAGAACATGAAGTTAATGTGATTGAGAATTGGATAGTTATATGAACGTATATGATTGACGAATAAATCAAGCTTACTTAACATATAGACCTAATTGCAAAATGGTAATATACAAGCTATAAAGTTTTAATGATCTGATGGAATATAAGTACAGTCAACATCTTTGTAGATTAATACATGCATGGAAGGTGAATTAAGCATGCATTGAAACATGATATATATATATATCTGTGTGTGTGTGTGTGTGTGTGTGTGTGTGTGTGTGTGTGTGTGAATGATTGAATAATCATATGATTGACAACTTAATGATGTGTGAAGTATATGTGTATTAAATGAAGATAGATACATAAGTTGATCGTCAACATCCAAAAATTGCTAGATCATCAAGGCAATAGCTTATCTAGAGCATACTGTGAGTTAACCTAGATGTGTAAACTCAATTATATGTGTTTCTGTCTGATCTGTATAATGAATATTAAATGTGAGAACAAATGAATGTGAAATGCCAGAATAAATATGAAATGTAAGAACAATTGAATGTGCAATGCCAGAAGGAATATGAAATGTGTGAGCAATTGAATGTGAATTGCCAGACTTAGATCCAATGAATTTGATACATGTGACAAGAGCACACAGGAATGAAAGGTAATGAAACATGGCATATTCAATGATGCATCACATTGAAATGCATATTCAAATAAAGGAGTTATGCCAAAGTGACCAACGTGAAAAAGAGCTTTAAGCTCAGGATTGTGCACAAAGAGCCACAGGCTCAGTTATTAATGAGCCCAGTATCCATAATCTATAAGGAACAGTAAATAGGTGCTCAGTCATAACAAAGAAAAATAAAATGGAGTCACAAGTGCATTTGCATATACATCCTTATATGTATCATATGATCGAATTGAAATGAATTATTGAATTGTTGAAATATAGTTGAAAAGCAAATGCACTTGTGACGTGATATGAAACATTAGTTTACCTGATATACTTAAGAAAGTATGATAAACTTGAAGTACTTAGGTATGATGAAATATGATGTGATATTCAATATTGGATGATATGTAATACTTGTTGAATTGGGATATGACTTGACTTGAGTGAATACGTCGATGATAGTTCACTTACTGAGTTCGCAAACTCATTAAAATTACAATTTTGATTTTTAGGTTTAAAGGAGATATAGTTAGACTAATTAAAGTATAGCTACTATAATTAGACATGAGTTAGTGGTCGGGTTCAGTTGTACCTGCAGATGTCTCTAGTTATTATGCATCAAAAATAGCATTTCTCACCTATTATAAAATGTATATGTGAACTCTAAAGTGTAATAATAATTATGAATGAAATTATTTAAAATGAATGTTTGAAGTGCTTTTGATATATGATGCCTCCAATAATGTGGTAATGTGATCGTCTTAACGTGCCATCCTCGTAGAGTATACTCTGGAATAATCGTCGATGCATTCGGGTATGCCACACACTGTTTTATTATTGCTTTAATACCTTTGTTAACAGGAACATGGGATTAAAGTGTTTAATGATGATGAATGTGGTGATATCCATAATAGGCTTATCACTTTTCTTGAGAATTAATGTAGCTATTTAGTTGAATATGCATGATTGGGTTACGGATATTTTTGAATGTAAAATAAATTACTTGCTTTATGCTAAAAATAGCAAGTATACAAGTCATGACTTGTAGTAAAAAGCAGATATCAATCCGACAAAGATTGTGCTTAGGCACCAGTTAATTTAGATTGATCTCTGTTTAAGAACCAAATTTTTTATATAAATAAGCTGAAAAATTAAATTTAATTAAAAAACTAACAATTCACAATGATAACGCAAAAATGCAAAAACTTGGAATTCAGGATTTTAACAATTAGATATCACTTTTTTCCTATCTTATCTCCCTCCTATTTTGTTAATTGAATTATGCCTCGCCTAAGATGTTGTAAAGTAATACTACCCTCTTTCAAGTAGTAATTAATTGTCCCTAGCCAAATTAAATGGATATGATTAAGCAAACTCTCAATCTACAAAGTCAATCCACCAATTCAACTAGTTATTAAGTTATCCTATGGGTGATTAACTAATTAGCCAATATCTCTCTCTAACTAATCAATTAACTTGATGAATGCAGGTCTATAGAGTGCCAATTCTCATTGTACAACCCTACACAAATTACCCAATTCAATCTCTCAATATATTTCAAGGTATAGTTACATCATTCACCAAAAACATCATTCATTCAAATCAATAACATCATTCATTCAAATCATTCATCAAAAACATCATTCATTCAAATCAAGAAGTTTATGTCACGAACCGGAACCACATCAAGCATATGACAACCGCCATATACCTGGGCTAAAGATACTCACATTACCCTTAACCCGACTATGCAAGGCTAACTGAATATCTTTAAAAACATTTGGACAACACAACAACTGTATTTTGAAAATCCTAAAATTTAATTCAAACACCTGTAAATCAGTTTTAAATACTCTTTTATATTCACATTAAAACTCTACTGCAACTTTTGGACTTTTAAGTCCACTCAAGAGCAATCTCAACGACAATACAAAAGGTTCATGCATAAGGTCATTTAGAAACCATAAGATAGTCAAGAGTTAATTTACAAAATTATAAAGCATACCAATATAATCATAAGCCACTATACAATAGAAGTAAAAAACAGAGGCTACCCATATACGATAATGCCCCAAAAATGTCAAAAGACCACACGAACTAGTCAGAGCTTCAAGCTCACCAAATTAACCTGCATGGTTAGGAAGCGGAGGGGGTGAGTAGGGATGGCAACGGGGAGGGGCGGGGACGGGGAGTACCTTCCCCGCCTACCACCCCCCCTCCCTGTCCCCAGCCCCCGATAC
>JAOQMS010043132.1:0-12363 GCA_027563885.1 Erythroxylum longipes
TAAACATCCGCTCGTACAATTTCCTGTGACCACCAAAAAATGTCATGCATCATTAATTTGATGTCACCAAAAAAATTTATTATTCACTGTTCTGCGGTTTTAATGACATTAGTCTCAAATATCGATTTATTTCGGTGTACGGGCAAACTAGATACCGGTTTTACACTATAGCATTGGCATATCCTATGATATGTATTTTTAATCAATTAAAGATGAGAAAATAAAGGAGTTGATTATTTTTAGTTTAGTTTTTAAGTTAAGGTTAGCAATCGTCTACAGAGAGATACCTTATAATACATCTTGAAGTTATATTCAACAAGAAAATGTTTTTAAAAATCATTCCAAGAGACCAAATCACCTCAAAAGATTGAGATCATCATTAATGGAAACTTTACAATAAGTTATTTTCTTTTCTTTATTCTTTTATTTCAAGGATAATATCTAGTTTATTATTTTAATTTTCAAATAAGAACCCTATTATTATCTTTTCTATGGATCGATTTCAATTATTTATGAAAGTTTCATGCTTGCAAAATATCTATATTATTATTTAAGATGATTTAATAATGGTTAGCAATTAGACGATATCTTAGTTTATATGTGGACAATTAGAGAGAACTTATATATACATAAACCATAACATTGACATTAAAAGTTGTACAAGGTACTAAAGATAGTCCTACAAAAATCTTATGGTATTAGGACAATTTGTTTTTGAATTTTAATAGATCTTAATGTATTCTTAGATGGCTAAATCAAGTTATGGATATTGGATAATAACTTAGAGGATGAATGACTACAAATTGAGATAAAGTAATTCATCAACTTAAAAATATTTATTAACCTAAGTTATAAAACTTCTTAATAACTTAATCATAAATACAAAGGTAGAGTTAGAGCGAGTTCTTCTCTAGATCCTTAATCATGTATAAATTTTTTTGTTGATAATTAACTTTGTTTTACTTTTGGTGGAATCTTGCTTAAAGTTTACATTAACTCAATATAACCACCGTATCTTTTATTTGTGACTAGATAATTCTAAAAGGGTTAGACTTAGTATCTACTTTATCCTTGTGGGATTGACATTATACTCATTACTACACTAGCATAAAATGATAAATATACTTGTGTAACATCCCGTTCCCATAATAAAGATTAGAACTCTAAAATACGGTACATGTGAGATCAATAAGAGATTAAGAAAAATGCATCTCATGCTCATGCATATTATTAGCATACACATATGTGAATTTGAATTTTTGCACACTTGAAAATATTTTTACATGCATTCATTGACGAATTCTAGGTATAATTGATTATAAATGTGATTATATGAGAATTGTGAATTAATTGTATTGAAAATCGATGTGGAGAATATATGTATTGATTTAGAATTTTTAGAGAATTTTAGGAAAAATGCTAAGTGGCAGAACAATTGATGAATGGCAGTAGAAATAAATGTCAAATGATGGTAGAAATTTTTATGTATGACTTTGGTACTTAATGACTTATGTCATTGAAATTTGAGAGAAAATTGGATTAGAAATTGAAGTCAAATAGAATAGTTATTAAAAGGGTACAAATGGGACCATGGTAGAGTGACAAGTGGCAGTGACATGTGTCACTAATACTAACTACTCATCCCTCACTCACGTTGCTTACTCTCTAACTCATATGTCACTACCACTAACCACTCATCCCTCACTCACGTTGCTTACTCTCTAACTATTGAAAGACCAACTTAATTATTTTTATCTTGCTTTTTCTTCCTCTCTCTTCATAACCTTCATCATCTTCTTAATTCTTCTTTTCTTTTCACGATTTTGCCTCACTAACCGTCATCATCGTCACACCTTGCTCTCTCCTTCCATTTGCTACTCTCATTTTTCTCTCTCTTTCATTTCTCACAAAAGACCTAACCCTAACACCTTGAAGGATAATGATATACGTGGGAATGTGGAGAGCTAAGGCTAAGAGAAATCTTGAGGATTTTGAAGCTAAATCAAGTAAGTAGCTTGTTAATCTTCATGGGTATTGTTAAATGAAGCTTTTATGATGATAGTTAGAGGTTAAATGGCATAAAATGGTGTTTTATGTATGATGAACGTGGGTGATGAATAGTTGATGTAAATGTCTTGCTTTTACATATCTGTATGATGATTAATGACCCATAAATTGTTATAGAGATGATTTTGTGGTAGAATGATCATTAAAATGGTATTGGATGAGTGCAAAAAATTGATGATGAATGGGTACATGTATATGTTCTGTTTTTGGGTTAATGATCAAATATATATCATGAATTCGTTTGTGAATTATATTGAGTTGAAATGGAGTTAAGAATGAAGAGTAATGAAGTAGGAAAAGTGATCTTTGTATAAGTGATGTTAGAAAATTGGAAGATGAGTACTGGAAAATGTAGTAGTAACATGTTCACTGACTATGCTTTTTTGTTTTAGCCATAACTTGTTTTGTAGTTATCCAAATGAGATGATTATTAATTTGGATTAAACTAGAGACATAAGGCTACATTTTTCATGAAGACATCAAATTTAAATTTTTTCCTTAAGAGTCTCAAAATTTAATATGAAAATGAGAATTGGGTGTAGCAAATTGGTGGATGAATGTATATGTTTGTTGTGTTCTATTTTGAGAGTATGAGAATATGTTCTATTTTGAGTGTTTTTAGAGATGTTTCAAAATGATTTTAGAGCTTATAATAAGGAGTAGTATTCTTGAAATAAGGTAAATTATAATTATAGTTAGGAAAGAAAAGAAGGTGTAAATGAACTAGAAAGATGTGCAAAAAATTGAGGATGAATGTTTAAGTATGAATGTTTGTCTGTTGGTTGTGATCAATAATCTTGCATGATGTGTTTTGTGGATGTTATGTTTTGTGGATGTTTTAAATTGGAATGGAGGTGAAAATGAAGATAAATTTAAGTAAGAATGATAGGATATGTATAGGATGGGTTAGAGGTTATTGAAGGAGTTGAAAATCTAGAATTTTCCAGTAAATGTCCGTTTAGAGGGACATACGTGTCCGCTAGGCAAACCTTCTCAGGAATTTCAGTGTTCCAGCTCTGTTCATGTTCGTTTGAAGGGATATACATGTCCGCTTAGCAGACATTCTCAGGACAACTACAGTAACTTGTGATTTTGACCCTTTTAATGGCAAAATCTCACTTTGGAGTCTTCACAGAAGTTGTAGAAATCGAAGTTCTCTTTGGAACGATACCTAAATGATCTTAATCTGACATCCATAATGAAATTTATACTTATTTTCAAAAATTATGTACATAGATAAGTTATTGACTTATCAATGTTTTCCTATGATGTAATTAGGCTTGAATGAGATCTTGAATGAGCCTAGTAGATGATGAATGAAGCGATTAAAAGTAAGGAAAGTGTATTAGGTATTAAGGGATGATTGAAAGGTGATGTTAATTGATTTTGAGACGCGTATTAAGGAAATATACCCGGTATTGTCATTAAACATGCATTGTACGTAATCCATTTATATATTCGCATAAATGTGTACTTATATAATTATGCAATGTTGTAATGTGTGTAAATGTGTGTGTTGTATGATATAGAGGAGCAAGTAGCTTGTGTGCATCTAGACATTGTCGGGACATCGAGGCAATAAGCTGTCTGGAGCAAACTATGAGTTGACCTAGATGGTCTTACTTACTGATTGTTCTGTTTATATTATATATTGAATGATTTTACAATGGGAATGTGATTGTTCTGAATTTCAGACATTGAAGGTCCGAGGAGTTTGATAAATGTAAGAATGTTGAAGTGCTCCTTTTATATGAACTTGATGAAAAATGTGATATCTAATTTGATTGTTAAATGTCAAACCTAGTTTCGAAGAAACATGTGAATATACATATGATTGAAAAAGTGTTTATCAACATTTATGTTGAATGCCAGACCACGGTTCGATGATGAATATGAAATTGAATGTGAATCTGAAAGCATGTGATAAACTGAAATTATGTGAAAGTGATGCATTCCATAATATGAATGCATGAAACATAAAGAAAGTTGTGACCGGAGTAGCCACCGCAAAAGAGCTTAAAGCTCAGAATGTGAAAAAGAGCTTAAAGCTCAGAAAGTATATAAGAGCCAAAGGCTCACTATGTAAAATGAGCCCGGTATCCCAAATGGATACAGGACAGTTATCAATAAGCCGATATCCATAATAAATACGAGACAGTTATAGGCACTCGGTTACAACAAAGTAATAAATGAAAGTGAGTCTCATGCGCATTGAATTATAAGTGATATGTGTATTTTAAATGATTGAAATGATTAATTTGACTACCTTAAATATGATCCTATATGTTAGATGAAGTGATGTAAATTATGTGAAAATATGTGAACTGTATGTGTTATGTGAACTCAATGAGTGAGCCATCAAGGATGGTCACTCATTGAGTTCGCAAAACTTACCCAAAATTTGTAATATTTTTTCAGGCTCAGAAGAGTTACCCCATTAGGCAAACGAGAGTATAGCCACTGTATTCAAGTAGGAGATAAAGGTCGAGATCAGTTCACGTCTGCATTTGTATTTTCTTATTTTTGTATCAATTTATGTATTCCGCGATTTCTGTACAATTTTCAATATGTAATAACTTCTGAAATTAGGAATGTTTTGAATGAGAGTGATAAAAGTGCAATAATAATTGTGATTTCTATGTTTATGAAATAAAAGTATGGGTGTGAATTTGATTATTGATTTCTGCACACATGAGTGAGTTTTTTTGAAAAATTTGTATTGAGTTTCGAGTGTTTGACTAATTGAATGTTTTAGCATGCCACCCTCTTGGGGTACAAACTTGGATATCACTCAGGATGTCGGGTACGTGTCTTGCGAGAATGAGGTGCTACATTTTGGTATCAGAGCCCAAATTTAGTATCTTATATGGGCGTTTTTTGAAATATGTGTCAACGTACATGCATTTTAGACATGTCTTAGCATGCAGTGGCAACTGATCCCTAGTCTGAGTCGCATTTACATGAGGCACACGCATGAGCATTTGTTAAGAGCATAAGCATTTGTTAAGATCCTGAGCAAAAATAGTGAGAAGAATGATGATGATCTGTCAAAATGTGAGAAAATGAAAGTTTGTGGATATCTAGAAATGACAAATAGTATATGGTTAGATATGACAGATAAATATTTAACACAGTTTTATTGGTGGATGTATTATGGAATACGATAATATTGTACTATGGTAGTGTATCCTCGAATGTGATATAGATGTGAATACATTGTCGTGAATTGATTAAGGAAAGAAGTGATATAAATATGAGTGACAAGATTAAAGTGTATAAGCCAAGTTGAAAGAAAATAAATTTTTCTGTAACCTTGAAAGGTTGAACTTGGATTTGAAATGGTTGGTTGAATATCGCAATAAGAGAAGAGATTTCATTGCTAATTCACTCTGTGCATGAAAAGGCTATTTTTTACAAATCATTTGCAAATGCAATCAGGCATTCTATAAGAGCCCATTCTCTGATAAAGAACCTTGCCTTCCCTAGCTTATTCCCCTGCTTTTAGTTCATTAGCATATTCTCCAAGTTATCTTAACTTTGTGTACAATACCACTTAATTTCCACCAAAATCTTACTATGATTACATTTTTATTGGGGTGGAACCTTTAGTTTCCCATTGGCAGCCACTTTGTCTTAATCCTTTAATGTTATTTCGCTTGAGTATGGTGCAGTTGCAATTTGCTAATATGAAAGGAGAGTACAAAACTATGTTAGACTATACAAAGATGAGAAATTACATATCTTCTTATTAGCAGAGTGGCAACTAGACACTTTATAAGATATGGGGGAGTGATATAAAGATCTAATGAAAAAGTATCAACACAATGGGTTGCCTACTTTATTGCAAGTTCAAACACTCTATATCTAAATTTTAGATCAATATTAGAAAGCTTTGGAATGAAGAGAGAAAAAGCTCCATCTTCTCTTTTGGAGCAGCTGCAGGTATGCCTGAACTTCCCTTCTTTTCTCTTTGATTTTAACACTCCGACTCCCCTACTACATCATTTCTCCCCCTTGGACCTTACTTCTCCATTGCATCCTTACTTCCTCACATTCATAGCTCTGCATCATTACTTCAACTTTATAACTTCTGTTTTCTTAGCCACTAGGGACAACTTAGACTTTTCCATAAACTCCTCACTCTCGCCTCTTTTCATTACCCTTTTTTCGTAACAAACTTTTGACAACCTTATCCTACAAAGCTTAACATTTCCTTTTTCATGCTTAAGCCACAACGATGTTCCACTTCACCCTCCCCCTCTAATTTTTCACCTTTGCCATCCCACTCCCCTACCAACACCTCCACCTTTACTCCCACTCATAACATTCCAGACATAGTATTGGACCCCGAACTTTTCTTGGAAGTTAAAATTATTAAATGAGAATTTGTTGGCATTTAGTCATGAATAAAAATCAGAATTTTTGAATAAGAAAGTTATGGAGTTTATTTATGAATATTTTTGATTTCATATGGTTGCATGGATTAAATGGAAGTGTTAGAATTAAGTTAAGGAGTTAGAAGGTATTAGATTAAATATAGAAGGGTAAATTTGGAAGATTAGAGTTTGTCTTAGAATAATAAGAGAAGAACAAATGAAGGCGCGTGAGTGAAGTGCTGGAAAAATAAAATAAGAATAAGAAAGAGACATGTTCGTGTAAGAAATAAAGAAAGAGAGAAGTCCTAGAAGAACCTAGAAGAAACTAGAGAAAAGGAAGAGAGTTTTGTAACAACAAGAGAAAGGGAGAGATGTGTTTGAGAGGTTCAGAAAAAGAAAGAGAGTCGTGTAAAATAAGAAAGAAAGAGAGAAGAAAAAACCAAAACAGAAAAGGAGAAGAAGGAAAGAAGGAAAAAGAAGATAAGAAGTAGAAGAAGAAGATTCAGCTGCGTTTCTGGTAACCTTTATCTTCTTTTCTTGTCTTGATAGAAGAAGAAAGTAGAGAAACTAGGTTTTTATAAGCTGAAATAAAGAGAGAAAGAAGATGAATAAGAGATTTATGTTTTTAGATTTTTATGAACCTTAACGAGATCTTGGTTCTTCTAGTTAGATAAATCAAGAGTAGATTAATTCTAAGCTTATTTTTGGATAGTATAGATTTATGGAAGTTATAGTCGTGTATGTTGGTTGAATGAAAAATATGGTTGTTTGAAGGGAACAAGAAAGAAGAAGGCAAGAATAAGAGGAAAGATAAGTCTTGATCTTGGAAATATCAAGTAAATAGGTGGGTAATATGTTTATAATTTTTGTGATGATGAGTTGAAATTATTTGTTTGTATGTGTACTTAAATGCTTGCTTTTACTCATTGTAAATGTGAGAAAAATGTCCTATGAATTTGTTATCATGTTTACTTTGAAAGAAACTGCATTTTATTATTGATGCAAAAATAGAAAATTCAAGAAGCAAAAAAAATATGAATATTTTATGAAATATGTATGCATAAGAAAATCTGCTTAAGTGGGTAAGAGAGACACCATTATATTCGTCACATGCACGTTGACCAAAAGCCTTCTTCGGGCTGCCCACTTGTGGCATATGAGCTCTAAAAAATGGACTCATTCTATTAATGGTGTAAGCTTCGGTTTCGCCATTCTGTTTCATAGGATTCTCTCGATGCCATATTGTCTGTGCATTCATTGAAATTTACTGAGCATGATATATGATTAAATGTTTCATGATAATGATTGCAAACAAAGATATTTTATATAATCTATGTGACTGAAATTTTGAGTATGTGTTCTGTGAACTGAATTTGTGTGTGTGTGTGTGTGTGTGTGTGTATAAAAGTTTTGTGAACTGAATTCTTATATATATAAATATAATTGTTTGATTGTTGTGTGTGTGCGCGATTTGTCACCAATAGCTATAAGCATATTAGCCACTGAGCTTTCCAGCTAACCCCATAATTTTTCCATTCCTCAGATGAAGAAATAGCATTTCAGAGAACCTTGCAAAAATTTCAGCAAATCTTCGAGAAATATTTCATTTGTAACTAAGTTAGTTTGGATCATTTTGGTAGCTTTATAAGCATGCTAGGCATGAGCATCAATGTTTTATTTTTGTATTATACTACTGATGTGCCTTTTGTTTGTAATTGGAGTAATGTACCTACTCTATTTTATTTTGAGAAATGAATGACAGTAAGAGTTGAAGAATTTCTTCTACTCATATTCAAATTCTTTTTCTGTTAAATTGTATATTTTTTATTGGGAATGGAATTGTTAGTTGTTTAATGGACTTTGGATAAATATTCTTAAGCAAATGGTTAAAATGGGAGTTTTTATGTATGGTTTATGATTGTTGGAGTCGGGTCTTTTGTTATAGGTAGCAGTTATATATATATTGACAGATGATAGAAAGAAAAGGGAAAAAGGAGATAAAATGTGATCTGAAACTTCAAGGAATAAGCTAGATTGATCTATGTAGAAATTGATGAAGGTGTCTTCATGAAATTTATAGATCTTTCTCTTAGCTTTCCAGTGATATAAAGTTTGTAATTTTTGGATTTCTGGATTGGAAATTATGAAGTTTTGAAGTGGGTGTGTGTGACAGGGATTTCTCATAAGCACAATCGCGACGAACTTCATTATCCGCAACTGTTAGCACGATCGCGACGAACCATGCATCTCCGCCACTGTTCATCAAAAGTCATGATTGTGCTTCAGCTTGATCACAACGCCCTTGTCTCACGAGCATTAGAAATGAAAAGTCACGCTCGTGACTCTTCTTTTTGTGTTTTTTTGTTTTAATTTTCTTATTCATTTGTTAAATATTTTTTTAACGTCCAATTCAATTTATTTTCATGTCCAATTTATTCTATGTTATTTATTTGAATTTTTGGGTATTTGTTTTTACTCTCTTTGTGAATTTTATTTATTTATTTTATTTAAAAGTCCCTTAATTTTTATTTATTTGTTTGTTTGTTTAATTCTTTTTATCTTGATGTTGAGTATATATATATATATATTTAAGAATGCCCCAATTTTTGGCTCCTTGAAGCCATAAAATAGGAACCGAGACCCAGGGCCAACATCTTTGGTACTAGAGCCCAAGGTTTTCTACGAATTCCTAGGCTTAGAATATGTTATACTATAAAATATAGGATGTGTGATAAAATGTTTGTATTGTTAAATTATTTGTTTACATTATTGAATTTATTGATTGCATTAAGTGACATGCATATCATGAATACGTGTATCAAATAAGATTAAAATGAAAAGTAAGATTAAGGATAATGTTTAGATCAAAAGAGTAAAATGCCACCTTGTGGAAGAACACGAGGAGTTTTTGCAAGGATCTGCTGCACCTGATTCCCCGCTATTAGAGAAGGACATTGATGAGTATAAAATCCCAGTAATTGTAACTGCATGAGTCACACATATGGACTTTTGTTAAGAGTTTGAGCTATTAGAAACAATGAGAAGAATGATGATTTGTCAGAGTGTAAGATAATGAAGTTTGTGGATATCTAGAAATAAGAAATACTACGTAGTCCGATATGCTAGATATAGATTCAGTATTTGTCGTTATGTCAGCGAATATAGTAATAGAATTTTGTTGTGGAAATGTACTTGAATTGATATAGATATGAATATATTTTTCATGAATTGACAGAGAAATAAATAGAGACATAGGTAGAAATGACAAGATTTAAAGTGTACAAGCAAAGTGGAATTGAAGGATTGAACTTGGAATTTAAAATGATTGTTAATTAATGTGATAAGGGTTATGATCTGGTATAAGATTGTGTTAGTGGATTTGAGATCAGAATTTCAAGATGGTTATGTGTCTATAATTTTAAATTTATTAAGAACGTACATGTGGAAGATGAAATAAATGATAATGATATATGTAGAAGTTCTCAAGGTTATGTTGATTAGTTATTATGAGTGCATATTCAATAATGTGGTTATATTGGTGGATAATGTGATTGAGCACATATGAAATTTATATTTGGATATGATATAAGAAGTAATCTATTATCCCTATAATTAAAATTATGAGATGAAATAGAGTAACGCAATGGAATTATGGGATTAGGTGGTTATGTTGAACGGGTAACTACTATAGAGAAGTAATTTTGAATAGTCGTAGAATATTTAGAGGTTGTTCAGAATCAATCGGGATTGAAATATCATTAGCATGAGATATTAATTGATGATCCATTAAAAATATCTTTCTATTATACTGATCATATAAAGTATGACAATAATTGAATTTATTGAAATATCATGAACAGTTGAAATTGATCTGATTAAGGTATTAAGAATGGTTGAAATAGCAATGATGAATATAGTTGATTGATAAAGATTATGGAAACATGGTAGATGAATGAGGTTAAAAACCTTCTTCTGATGTAGATATTTTATCGAATCATATCGCATGAATTAAATGTTCCATTTTTAGGAATGAATGATTATTAAACAAATCAGAAGTGACTATTGGAGTCAGTTAGAAATAAGACTTAGGCATAAGAAGTTGAATATGCTATAGAGAGTGCACGAATTTTGCTTAATGTAAAATAGCCTACCTATATTATTAACTTCATAAATTTGAGGTATTGTTGTTGTTATTATTAAAGGAACTTAGATTTGATAAATTGAATTGTGAAAGTGATTGTATATGATAAATGCAAGCGAATAATTGAATATGACATGAAAATTGATTTGTAGTAAAATCTGCACGACTCAAGAAAAAACAGAAGAATTAAGTGGATCAACACTGAAGAGATACGGAATAGCACGCATAAGAAAAAAGTGTTTTGAGAGTATCATATCGCCTTGACAAGGTATGTTGGTAAAAATTTCAAGGATGAAATTCTTTAAAGGGGGAGAATTGTTGGACCCCAAACTTTTCTTGGAAGTTAGAATTATTAAATGGAAATTTGTTGGTGTTTAGTCATGAATAAAAATCAGAATTTTTAAATATCATGGAGTTTATTTATGAATATTTTTTATTTCATATGGTTGCATGGATTAAATGGAAGTGTCAGAATTAAGTTAAGGAGTTAGAAGGTATTAGATTAAATATGGAAGGGTAAGTTTGGAAGATTAGAGTTTGTCTTAGAATAATAAGAGAAGAACAAATGAAGGTGCGTGAGTGAAGTGCTAGAAAAATAAAATAAGAATAAGAAAGAAAGAGATGTGTTCATGTAAGAAAGAAAGAAAGAAAGAAGTCGTACAAGAACCTAGAAGAAACTAGAGAAAAGAACGAGAGTCGTGTAAGAAGTCGTACAAGAACCTAGAAGAAACTAGAGAAAAGAAAGAGAGTTGTGTAACAACAAGAGAAAGGGAAAGACGTGTTTGGGAGGTTAGGAAAAGGAAAGAGAGTCTTGTAAAATAAGAAAGAACGAAAGAAGCAGAAATTGAAATAGAGAAGGAGACGAAGGAAAGAAAGAAAAAGGAGATAAGAAGTAGAAGAAGAAGATTCAGCTACATTTTTGGTAACCTCTATCTTCTTTTCTTGTCTTGATAGAAGAAGAAAGTAGAGAAACTAGGTTTTTATGAGCTGAAATAAAGAGAGAAAGAAGATGAATAAGAGATTTATGTTTTTATATTTTTATGAACCTTAACTAGATCTTATTTCTTCTAGTTAGATAAATCAAGAGTAGATTAAGTTTAAGCTTATTTTTAGATAGTATAGATTTATAGAAGTTTTAGTCGTGTATGTTGTTTGAATGAAAAATATGGTTGTTTGAAGGGAACAAGAAAGACGAAGGTAAGAACAAAAGGAAAGACAAGTCTTGATCTTGGAAATATCAAGTAAATAGGTGGGTAATATGTTTATAATTTTTGTGATGATGAGCTGAAATTATTTTTTTGTATGTGTACTTAAATGCTTGCTTTTACTTATTGTGAATTTGGGAAAATGTCCTATGAATTTGTTATCATGTTTACTTTGAAAAAAACTGCATTTTAGTATTGATGCAAAAATAGAAAATTCAAGAAGCATGAAAAATATGAATATGTTATGAAACATGTATGCATCAGAAAATTTGCTTATATGGGTAAGAGAGATACCATTATGTTCGTCACATACACGTTGACCAAAAGCCTTCTCCCGGCTGCCCGCTTGTGGCATATGAGCTCCAAAAAATGGACTCATTATGTTCATGGTGTAAACTTCGATTTCGCCATTCTGTTTCATGGGATCCTCTCGATGCCAAATTGTCTGTGCATTCATTGAAATTTGTTGAGCATGATATATAATTAAATGTTTCATGATAATGATTGAAAACAAAGATATTTGATATAATTTATGTGACTGAAATTTTAAGTATGCGTTCTGTGAACTGAATTC